>OY735270.1:5575404-5604726 GCA_963457715.1 Argyresthia albistria | reverse complement strand
AACACTTTTAAATCCTGGAGTCGTTCCATACCTTGAAAGCCATTTTGTTCTGTTTGGAAGATGCGGTTGAAGATGCGCTGGGATGAGCACTGTGCCCCGAGCTCGTCTCCAGCGGGGTTTTATACTAACTCGCGAATTGCCTCATCCCGTAGCATCTCCAAATTTAAATATAGTCAAGTACGCACGTACAGGCTTGCGCTGCGGACTGGCCGGACAATGCCACGTAAACAAAAGTATACTAGCTACTTGTGCAACCAGCGAACTCCACACATTACGGTCAATGTGATTCTACACGCGTCACCCACGATGACTTTTCAGGGGTATTTTGCGCAATTTTCCATGCCTCGCCGTCTAGACGGTATGACAAATTATAAGTAGTTATGGATCTTTGTGATAACATTAGGGGATTTGTCCTGTAAAGTTAAAAGTTCTGTGTGTAAGTAATTTATTATTATTATCATCATTAGTACCATATGAATATGTGTTCGTTTCATGTTTCATATATGCTTTTAGATTTACAGTTAGTTCATTACTCCCTCTCAACTTTACAACACGCACATATAGACGCAGCTGATCTATTTTATCTTGCAACAAAAAAGCCTAATTGTGATAGTAAAGTAACACTATACTGTTACATTACAACCAGTTCAATTCACAATAGCTCGTGAGTTCGACCAGTCTAGCCAGCTCTGATCTGACCGGTCATTAGGTCGACATGTCTCGGGCAAAGATATCCAGTTTAGCAAGACGATTTGGTCAAACAAATCCTGATGCTTGTAAAATAGACTAAGGCTCAATCATGTTTTATATTTCTCAAAAAGTCAATCATTTTTCATATTTCTAGCTTAGTAGTACTATAGCTACAACAACTAGCTGATGAGCTGATCCCTCGCATGGACTGAAATTCATCTGAAGGGAGTTTCCAATGAGTGATAGCAAATCTGTAAAATCACTTATATTCATTAATCCTCTCACCTCTGCTTTATAACAATGTCATTAGGTACTTTGTCAAATGTCAGGGCTATTTTACATATTTCACGCCATTTCGCATTTACCTGTAATCTGGATGGTATCCTGACATCTGATTGATCACGTATTGAGTTGGAACAATAACAACTCTACGCGATATATCATACTTATGACGAGATCCAGTTCTCTGAAATACGCCTACGATCATTTTATTGCGGCTACCTTGCAACAGCAACCAGCAAAATGTCCGTAAACGAGCTGTTCTTTATATTTAAAGTAACTTGACATTAAATCTGTCCTGCAATTAACTTAATTCTTGCGCAATGTCTCTAACTGGGCCGACGTGATTCATTATATTACGTAGAAATCTAGAGTCTACATCTACAAATACATTAATTAATCAGTGGATGCAAACCACTGTTTCATTTATGCTGTAAATTTTTTCGATTTGGAAAACACATGGCAATAATTTACATAGGCACTTGCTAGACTAGTAAGTACCTATGTAGCTTCTGTCGTCGAAGTTTTTCGTAATTTTTATTTGAAGGAAATAAATCTCTTGATACTCAACATTATGTATGAGTATGACTGAAAGAAGCGGATGTGGAGACTAGAAATAGATCTCCGTTCCTTTTTAAAATGGTTCAACATACCAAAATAACATATTACAATGTTTGCATTTCACACATAGCTTAGGAATGCTATTATTATCTGAGGAATATTTTAACGTGCCAATTGTTAAGAAACTAGGCCAGTGTCTGCCATATATGGCGTTCAGTATTCCACTCGATCCGGCGACACCAGCATAACATTAGCATTAGAACGCCTTGTGCTGCAAAGTAGTCACAATTTCTCGCTAAGCCGGTCTTTGCGGATGACCTTCAAAGTCGTAAGTTCGGATATGATTTATGTAGTCGCCTTTAGGTTCTACTTTCTTTCTTCTATAATTAAATTAAACCATTTAAATGTCGGGCGCGAGTATTTTGAGTTGGTCAGATAATCTTTTTTTATTATGACCTTCAATTTAAGCAGAAGAAGAAGAAGGAGACGAAGCGCTGAAACTCTCCAATTTATCTTGGCATGAAGTTGTTCAAAAACAAAACATCTCAATAATATCCCTGTCTTTTACTAAGGGTCGATTTTTTACTCCTCAAACAGCGTTTACCTGTCTGTTTATCTGAGGAATTTTACATATCACAGGAACTTGAATTGTCAAATAAAGTTATCTGATTGTTTATCTGGGTCTTGTAAGATCGCCCCTAAAAGTACGTACCCATACTACGTGACCCCAAATGGGTCACATAGTATGGATACATTCTCTGAGGGAGGCTTGTAGCGACTTAAATGGATTAGCATCTGTGAAATGTATGAAATATAGGTATCAAAGTTAAATCGCCTAACTCTGCAAGCCGCCCTAAATGTCCTTTGGTAGTTACCTCTATTTTATTTTATTTTATAGCAGAACAAAACAGTAAAAAATCACATTGCATTCCTTAGAGTATAGGTTTTACATACTAAACTAGTGATTAAACCTTAAGATGTCCTGACAGCATGCTTAGAAGACATAAGTCATCTGCTACACCTATAACTTAATTATTTCAAAAGAATTTATGAAATAGGTTCATAAACAGTACCAGTTTCGATGTAACAAATATAAAAATACATACAACCAAATTGATAACCCCCTCCTTTTTCGAAGTCGGTTCAAAAGAGAAGCCATCTCCAAACCAAACGAATGCGCCACGCGAGCCGCATTTTCAATTTTTCATGCGCGCGGCATTTCCCATGCGCGCTCGCTGCGTCCTTCGCAAGGCTGCCAGGAGTTGCGCAACAGCCAATAGCAATAGCAGCCATTGATTGATGCGCGATACGGACCCCATTCGGCTACGATCCGATCGATAGGCGATATCGATCTGTGACCAAGGTAGGCGAGACGTTTCAGACGTTGGTCCATCCTCCAGGTATTTTATAGGGTTCCGTACTCGAATGATGCCACATATATAATATTTATATATATAATATTTATTTATTCAACTCAAATTCAAAAAGAAAAACAGAAAAAGTTTACACAATTTGAGGAACTTAGCTAAAAAGTGACACCTAATAATTGGAACAACTGAGCCCGAGCTAGGTGTAAACCTGTATTCCAGGCTGCAGTGCTCTTCCCAAAAAATATATTCATGTTACACGGTCACATAGCATTATACAAAAATAAGCAAATAAAAATAACACTGAATAAAGACAATGAAATAAAAAGATGCAAAATTGTGAGTGGGTGGGCGTGGGGACTCTATTACTATGCCTCCGATGTCCGTGCGTCCGTCCGTTCAGTCAGCGTCTCATAATCATGAATATTTAGGCAGAGATGAATTTTAACAAAAAAAACACAGACACGCTGCCGAGACAGGTTTCAAAATAGTGAGAATAGGAAAAGTACAAGAAGCAAGTCAATTTCTAGCCAACGGCACAGATTGATGAGCTCCCATTCCTTTAGAAATAACATACAGCTTGATACCTCTTCGCGTTCTCGATAAAAAAAGGTCTTGACAGACGGATAGACAGACGGACAGACAAGACAGACAGACACACAGACAGACGGACAACCAAGTGATACTTACATGCCTAACTTGCCGCGTATCGCAGATTTTTAGGTTTATATTATAATTATAAGTATTATAGTCATAGGACAATACTGATTGATATACATATATGTATACGTACTGTATGTAAACTTTATCAGTATATAGTGAACGACTAATAATGGTCTTTTTCACGAAGACCCAATGAGCCCTAACAGATTCATCTGCAATTTCACACACAAATGATTTATCTGTAGAGCTCATCGGTACCTCTTGAAATAAGCCCTTAGCCTGGATTTTACCAACGAAAGAAGTTTTACTCGAGAGTATCTTCTACTTTTTCATAGACACCAGTGACACCTAGATCAGATCACCTAAATTTGAACTGTCATTTGTCATACAAGTCAATCCCCGGGATAGTTCCGTTTCCGGGATTCTCGTATAACTTTTTGTCCATTAAAATGAACAGTCTAGACTAGAAGAACTGCAGGTATGAGTAGCACTCGTTGAACTTCGTACACACCGTTTGTATTGTATCAGCAACCTTTCACGACCAGTCATTTAGAAATAAATCCATCAAATATCCATTGTTTATATTATGCCTGCCCTGTGACCACGACACGACGCGATATATCCGACTTGGAGTCATGGGGTCAACACAAAACATGTTGCGTCACAGTACGGGTATTATTACAGTCATAGAGGAGTCCCTAGATGGCAGAGAATGACAAATTTTCTATCTGCAGTACCTAAGGTTTTTAATAACGAGAAAAAAACATATCATAATGCTGACCGCCATACCCAATGTCGTTGGTGAACAATTTTGTATGCAAATTCAAATATGGAATCAGTTTAATTCTTCAATAATAAATAAATCTGTGTACGGTGCAGTGAGTCCTTCTACAGAATGTCCCAAAAGTCGTAGGTACGTCACAGCGGCACCGCAGAAAGGCCTGCCTTAGATGCGTCTAATAAGCCTATCATGACCGCAAGATTACATAACGTCACATCACCACCGAAGTCATTCTTCCAAGTTTTAGCTAAGCGTTAGTGACTGATTGGTGTTACTTCGCCGATCATGACGTGACAACTCAAGCCTACAGTATTTTGTTGCATTACATTTTTTTCACAGATTCTATTAGAATCTTTCATTCAAATTTTAAGTTCCATTCAATATTTATATACAATATACATCTTAACTTAACTTATTACTAAAAACAGTTAAATTAAATAAAAATATCCTTAAGGTCACCGCCGCCGTCGAGTGGCAGGGTGCCCAACATGCTGGCACAATTACCTCGATCGCTTAGGCTAATTCGCTGAGCGAGGTAGGTGCCAGCTCTAGAATCACCCGACGCTTCGACGAGTCTTTTTGCAATCTCCTTAAAGACTCGCTGAGTGTCGGCCCGAGGGTCTCTACGCCAAACGGCACAAATATGTAACCCTTCCCAAGGGTGGCATATTTGCGCCGTTTCAAACCCTCCGCAGACTCCGCCGCGGCACCGGCCCTAGAAGAAGTCGCTGGTAAATGGGATGGTGCTAGTGTGTGTCAACACACGTTGCATCCCATACCAGCGACTTCCCATGCTGCCACGGAATGAGTCATTCCGTCGGCCCTCTTACCGTTGTTGTCGCGGGCTATGCCTGACGGTTGAAACAGTGCGACTCTATCCTGACCAAAAGAGATTGTTGGCAGGCTCAAGATACGTTTATTAGTCAGGGTCGTGAGTTGAATATTGGTGATATCGTTGAAACACTGGGTAGCGACTCGCCGGGAATTCGTAGATAGTCTTCAGCTCCTTGGTAGACTCGTGACAAATCCAGCTGGTCCGCTCCTCCAGACGTCAGCAAGAGTTATGATTAGCGCCAGGAGGATTTTACACCTCGGCGAGGAACCCTGGAAAGAGATCAGTGTGAATGATAGGAAAACAAGAGCGCTACAGCGCCCAGCTATCAGGCGACGGCTCCTCACACGGAGACTTCCGACGAGGGCCCTAGGGTAATTAGGATCTAAGAGTGCCGCAGTCCAATAAACACTCTATAGAAAAGGGAAATACACAGAGAATATAAAATACACGAAAATAAGAAAGACTAACTACGAACAAATGCTTACCCAAAGGTTGGAGATAATAGAGATTATAGCAACATCTGCACTTTACAGCAACTCAAAACTCAGCTCCAATACAGTAATAAAGGGACTAGCCCATCGCCGCAACTATAGGCGTGACTTAAAAAATTGCGCAGAAGATACGTCCTCACGTTACAGAGCTCAAACCAGGACTGCGTCAAAAAAACAATCAGCTGCCAGACAAGATTCTAGACTACTATTTACGAATTTCTAAAGTTTACTTTTTATCTGGCTAATACGCCAGTAGCCAATATGGTCAAAGAGGTAGTACGTTACACGGTTCTAAGACAGACGGTACGCCCGCGCTAGAAAGGGCCCGACGGATGATACCATGATTCATTATAATCTTAAGTTTCTTTGTTTTTCTTTCCACCCTGATGGTAGAAAATATCTGCCGACAGTTGTAAACCACATTTTGTAATTCTACTTTCTTTGAAAAAAGGGCATCTCACATCTCACGGAGCAGGCATATTTATTGGCACTTAGATCGGCCAAGTACATGCTAAAGATGAACTGACCTTATGGTTTCCATTGTTTTAAAGTTACGGAAATCTATTTGAAAATAATACAATACTATAAGATTTGTAATAATGGAATGTAATTTAGTCATCGGCTACCTATCTTGGTGGATGAAGCAGCGTAATATGTTTTGAAAATTTCATGTATCTACTACTACTTATTGTTCTTTTGAAATCAAATCTTCAAGAAATCAACACGGCTAGTAGTTTGACAACCCTGGGCTGATTGTCATCTAAAAATTCATTCACACCAAATCGAATGAAAATTGTGGCAAATTAGTAAGTAAGTAAGTATTTATTTGCAGTATGGCAACTATTGGAGTTTGCCTGCCCATACACACTTTACTTCAGTTTACAAACTGCGTTGATGTAGCCCAATAACAGAATTTAGGAGCTATCTTGAGATGCTTCTGTATGTCCCGTGAAAAGGGGTACAAGTCGATTTATATCGAAAATGATTTTATTAATGCATCTTGTAGCAATTTTTTTTCTCTATCGAATGGTCTGACCCGTTTTTACGTAGCTCAGAGATAAAATTTTGCCATAACGATACAAATCGAGTCATACTTAGTTTTTTCGTTAACATGGACATAAGTGCAGTTAGTCTTAGTGTACATAAGTGCAGTTAGTCTTAGTGTACATAAGTGCAGTTAGTCTTAGTGTACATAAGTGCAGTTAGTCTTAGTGTACATAAGTGCAGTTAGTCTTACTGTACATAAGTGCAGTTAGTCTTAGTGTACATAAGTGCAGTTAGTCTTAGTGTACATAAGTGCAGTTAGTCTTACTGTACATAAGTGCAGTTAGTCTTAGTGTACATAAGTGCAGTTAGTCTTAGTGTACAAAAAATCACTCGATTATTCGTGAATAAGGGTATAACTCCAAAATTGTTCTTGGCTTGTTCATCCGTGAATTTATTGATCGAAGAGAGATAATATTATAACGGGAGCAACTAAAAGTTATATCTTTGATCTTACCTTTATTCAATCAACTCAATGACAGCAAATAAAAAAATGTGACAAAACCTTTTTCACCAAAGTGAATATACAAATACTTTGGTGCACAGTAAATATACAAATACTTTGGTGCACAGTAAATATACAAATACTTTGGTGTACAGTAGTGGTATAACTTGAAGTGGTATAACTTGAAGTGGTATAACTTGAAGTGGTATAACTTGAAGTGGTATAACTTGAAGTGGTATAACTTGAAGTGGTATAACTTGAAGTGGTATAACTTGAAGTGGTATAACTTGAAGTGGTATAACTTGAAGTGGTATAACTTGAAGTGGTATAACTTGAAGTGGTATAACTTGAAGTGGTATAACTTGAAGTGGTATAACTTGAAGTGGTATAACTTGAAGTGGTATAACTTGAAGTGGTATAACTTGAAGTGGTATAACTTGAAGTGGTATAACTTGAAGTGGTATAACTTGAAGTGGTATAACTTGAAGTGGTATAACTTGAAGTGGTATAACTTGAAGTGGTATAACTTGAAGTGGTATAACTTGAAGTGGTATAACTTGAAGTGGTATAACTTGAAGTGGTATAACTTGAAGTGGTATAACTTGAAGTGGTATAACTTGAAGTGGTATAACTTGAAGTGGTATAACTTGAAGTGGTATAACTTGAAGTGGTATGACTTGAAGTGGTATGACTTGAAGTGGTATGACTTGAAGTGGTATGACTTGAAGTGGTATAACTTGAAGTGGTATAACTTGAAGTGGTATAACTTGAAGTGGTATAACTTGAAGTGGTATAACTTGAAGTGGTATAACTTGAAGTGGTATAACTTGAAGTGGTATAACTTGAAGTGGTATAACTTGAAGTGGTATAACTTGAAGTGGTATAACTTGAAGTGGTATAACTTGAAGTGGTATAACTTGAAGTGGTATAACTTGAAGTGGTATAACTTGAAGTGGTATAACTTGAAGTGGTATAACTTGAAGTGGTATAACTTGAAGTGGTATAACTTGAAGTGGTATAACTTGAATTAGACCCCTTTACACAAGAATGTATCAATTAACATTGTGAATAACGACCCAAGTCACTTTAAATTTCATAAAACAAAATACCAGAGCTCAGTCTGTTATATGACTTATGTCTAATTGTTTTATTGTTCTGTTTCAGGAAATTAGGCTGAGTAATAAAACTTTAAAGGTCGATTCACACATATCAGGGATTCCACCGATCCGGCACAGGTCCACGTCTCTATCTCTGATGATGATTGAAACGTGCGATATCAAATTTCTAAGACAATAGTTGCTTCCACCTTGACATTATGTATTGCCGATACGAGAAATGTGTTGATGTTGTCGATGCTAAGTGCCTCGACATTACCGATTTTCTTGTCTGATTTAAAGGTAAGTCACTGAACTGGTTTAGATTATAAATCGATCGATATTAATTTTAGCTTGACACTTCCAAGAGTCCACGCGTTCCTTTAAAAAGTCTTGACAGACGGACAGACAGACAGACTGTTTTATTTTCTCTTTTTTAAGGACCCTTAACCATAAAAAAACACATAAACCTAAAAGTGGACATTTGACCAACCTTTTCTGACTAGGATGGAAAGAAGAGATGAACCCTTCATATGTCTATAGCGGCGATAGGCTATAGCTCTATGTCATGGGAAAAGGAGTATTGTTAATTAAAGCTATTGCTACCCTGGATGGGAAAAGGCGCTTGACTTGACTGATGCTTTGCACGTTTTCAATAATGATTGGCATAGCATAACACATTATAATATACATGTATAGCTAAATACGCGAGACCTGAGTATTGCGATTGTGTGCGTGATAGGGCCGGCCAAGAGTACATACTACACTGAAGAAACTTACATAGACACATCTCACACTTCGTCGAGGTCAAGGTGCAAGAAGCACTCTTATTTTTAAAAGACTATCCCTGAGTAACACGAATAGCATATTCTTAGTGTCGCGGCAACTCCTTGGCCAGCTTCGACACTGGCTGGCTGAGGATTCTGGCTGAGTGACAACAACGACGAGACAGACTGTCGGACAGATATTCTATATTTTAAACGACTTCTTTTGACACAGACACAAGACAGACGAGACTCAGACAACACCTTGAGCCAGAAATGTGGAATAAAAGTGAGACTCCGTATCTATTAGATAAGAGCTTTTATTTCTAGTCTAGACTCTGGCGCAGCTAGTAGACCAATCGACCAGCTAGCAGACCAATCACTTAGCAAACACTTAATAAATTACAATCCTATGAGATTCTTGCATTTAAATCAATTAGGTGACAAACTAAAATTTCTAAATCGTTTCGTGCAAGTCAGGGTATAGGTATTAAAGGGACAGGACAGGTCACCTATTCTAAATGCAAAACACTAATCATAATGGCGGACGAAGGTTAATCACACCAATCTTAATGTGAACCAGCAAACCATAATTGCTCTCATAAATTAGGCCACCGCGTTTAACTGCCTATGCGCAAGTACTCGTAGCTAATCCTAGGCTTATCTAAGGGCGTAGGAGCTAAGTACGTTGCGCAAATCTCTACAAAACATCTGCGTCTCATCGTCCGTGGGAATCATGGAAATATCAAGGTTGTACTTATAGAGGCTCACATTAGCTGAATATAACTGATATGCAGGTAGCAAGCGGTTTGCCTTAACATTTAGCTGCTTGTCTTGTCCGCAATGTAAGGGACAGTGGGTATTGAGTTGTGTTAGATTAATGACACCAATGCCCTAAGGACAACCAGTGATTAGTTTGGATGTGTATAATAAAATAATACAGTAAATATATAGGCAGATATTCATGTAAAATTACTTGTTATTTAGTGTAGTAATCGTTTTTGGGTAGGGTAAGGCTGCAGGTATTGAATTAAAAATTATGTATGAATAAATAATGAATGACCCTAAATTCCATCTTGATCCTTGACAACTTTACTTGATTTAGCTCGCATTATTGCAACAAATGGGAGTTGCCTGAAAACCTCATAATGATGGTACGTAAAGGTAATAAGAATAACCGTACACACTGCGCATTGAAGTGGATTATAATGCTGATATTATGATTATAGTCATCTTTAGGGGAAAGGTACCAATTATAATTAATTCAAAAAAATATTTACAGGATAGAACACATTTATTTATTTAAATTACCTATCCTAATGAGTACAAAACATGATTAGACGTATTCAAAACAATACGTTATCAAACCATGCATTCAATTGTGTTCCTATAAGTTTTGGCATAGTTTAGTGGTGGTAGTACTGGGGCGCGGCGTAGGCGACCGGGGCGGCGTGGTAGACCTGTGCGCCGTGGGCGAGAGGAGCGGCGTGGGCAGCGTAGGACACGGGAGCGGCGTGCGCGGCGTAAGCCACAGGGGCGGCGTGAGCGGCATAAGCCACAGGGGCGGCGTGCGCGGCGTAAGCGACAGGAGCGGCGTGAGCCACAGGGGCGACCTTCACAGCCAAAGCTTCCTTGCGCACGACAGCGTTGAATCCGTTGTGCGAGTCGGCGGTGTAGTCGACGGTGCGCCTGGTGCCGTCAGGGTCGTTCAGAGAGTAGGATCCGTGGACGACGTCACCGTCGCGGCTCTCGTGCTGGGACTTGGAGTCACCGGTCAGACCGTCCTGAACGTCGTAGGCGAAAGAGTACTGAGGGTGAGAGTTGTAGTCCTCCACGGCGAGCTTGGCCACAGGGGCAGCATGAGCGGCGTACGCCACAGGGGCGGCATGAGCGGTGTACGCCACAGGGGCGGCATGAGCGGTGTACGCCACAGGGGCAGCATGAGCGGCGTAGGCCACAGGAGCGGCCTGGGCAGCGTAAGCCACAGGGGCGGAGTGATGGTACGCCGGAGCGGCAGCGTACGACACGGGGCTGGACTGGTACGCGGGGGCGGCGTAACTGAGGGGGGCGGCGTAGCTGAGGGGCGCGGCGGGGATGACGCCCGCGCTAGCGCACGCCACCAAGCAAGCCAGAACCACAAACTGTGAAAGATAAAACATAATTAGAACATTTCTATCACTGAACTGAACCCTAATTGACTTGTCACTGTAGGTTTTTCTTTTTGACTTCTATTTTGCTGATCTTTATTATCACCCTACACCACCAGAAATTTATTAGGATTTTTTATTTGGAATTTAACACTGTACGTTCCTTATCGATTATTCTTATTATTTTTTCTCAATTTGGTCTCCATACAGACCAGTTACAAATGTATCTCAAGTTTCGATAGTACCTTGAATGCCATTGTTAGGTGTGTGTTGATCGGAGGTTGAATGATGCTGGGTGATGATTGCTCGCAGGTTTTATACTGGTGGTTGGGGGCGCACCCTTTCACTTCGGCGCTGCGGCAGACGGCGGCGGCCGTGAGGCGGCGCCCGGGGCGCTTCTCCCGGTTCCGGTTAGGAAGCTTCCACGAAGCTTAAAGCTCCATAGTTTTGGCAGTCCATATTGTCTGTCATGCATATAGGGACAATTTTTCCTTTAGTTAAGGTGTAGTTTAGTTCAATCGTAATAAAATTGTTGTGAAGTCCTGTGTGGTGAGGTTAAAATTATATGAGCCTTATTTTTTTTTATTATTGTATATGGTGTAACACCTAACCTAATCATTATCTTATGACGACTATCCTATCCTATATAGCTACCTAGATACTATTGCTGCTCATCAGCAGGATGTCGCAGAACATTGAAAAACACAATCCTCCGTGTGAGAGTCCGACACGCACTTGGCCTATTTATTTAAAGGTATTTTGGGGGACAGAGCACTATACAAAATCCGCAGCTTTACTTACATATAGCTGCTAAAAACCGCATAACACAATTACATTTGTTTTGTTTCTGCTTATCCATTCTGAAGCTGTTATCAAAATCAGAGTGCGATAAGAAGCAATATTTTTTTCTTAGATATTCTTTTTCATCTATTGAACTCTCTCTCTTGGCTAGACGTGGGCGAAGCCGCGGGCAAAAGCTGGTTAATAAATGTAATTAATAACTAAATAATCAATTATACAAACAAACCGCCCCAAGAATCGCCCGGACCAAAGGTGCCCATAACGCTGGCTGCGTTACCGCGCTGCACGGCGAGCGAAATCCCTGGGCCAGGGAAGCCCCGGAGAGGTTGCCAAAACCTCATCGGTCCCTAAGACGACGCCCGATGACCGATGTCCCTGATGAACCTACCCTCAGAACCCCATACCCCAGTGGTCTCGACAAAACATAATTTTACAACTTTTATCTAAAGTGCAGTTTACGTAAATACTTTAATCTCATGTATGTGTAGCTAAGCGTAGCCTTCGACTCAGTTACATTATTTAAGAATACAAGATATTTTTTTTATTTTATAATGGAAATGACACCTTTAGAAATGTTTTATTTAGATTTAAGCAAACATTGTGATTTCAGGGTGCATGTAAGTACTTTACTTTATTTACACCCCCACCTGTAACCCCCCCGTGTATATGTTTACAAATAAAATGAATATGAATATGATCTGATTTCCGATACTATGAATTTGATCAAGCTTACAAACTATGTACTGTATAACTTAGAAATTATCCCTAGTAATTTCTCCCCCATTTAGAAAACATTATATTCTCCTCCTAAAAATATCAAAACAACATAGCGTAACGTATCTTCCCACAAAGAGGGGCAGATGTACAGAAAACATAAATATTATACTGTTACCCATGGATACCCTGTGTCTGTGTCGTGGGAATCTGGGTTTTATTTCATCCTCCCCGGCGGCGGGGTTTCACACCCGGGGACTAGGAGGCCGTGTTGCTCTATGCCCGGGACCTATCGCTTGTAAGGCAGGCCCTCGAACCACAACGCCACACAGGTCGTCGACTACAGCAGTACTATTAGTCATTCTGTGGTAGTAGGGCAGTTTCTCGCATAATTCTCATCCCCAATTTTCTACACA
This sequence comes from Argyresthia albistria, assembly GCA_963457715.1. Taxonomy (NCBI): domain Eukaryota; kingdom Metazoa; phylum Arthropoda; class Insecta; order Lepidoptera; family Argyresthiidae; genus Argyresthia; species Argyresthia albistria. The sequence continues at coordinate 5,591,634 of OY735270.1, read as the reverse complement.
TGAAAAGTCAGGGGTGCTTAACATGCCGGGTGGCCATGGCGTGTTCAAGTGCAGCTCAAGGTCGCGGGGGCGGGCTGTGCTGGTAGGGGGGAGGAGGGGACGGCGGGAAGCGCTCGAGGCTGCGCCGACGCATGGCCCTGTCGCTTGCACTGCTTTCATTCTCGTTTGACTACCGATGCTGAGGCTTTCCTCCGTCTGGTGGGTAAAACTATCCGTAAAAAAAAGGTACCATAGGTTTTGATTGTCAATACGTTTGCATGTCGACGATTGCACTGTCTTTGCTTTTCTATGTGTCATTCCTGTACTTTACTCTCTAGCTGATGGCTACGGTACGGATAAAAGTCTCTGATCGAATGTCTAAAACTTTTATTATTTATCACATTAAACGCAGAAATAAGGAGCTGGCTCAACACCCCGGGCTAGCTACCTTAAGATATACCGATAGTTTTGTCTATGTAGTTGGGCTGCCATAGTAATAGGCTGAAACCAAATCGCGTAGTTGCGGACTTGCATACATAGTTAAGGGTCGGACTGACTAGTAGTAACTATTGGCTGATATAAGTATGTTGTGTACGAGCACTCTTATACCAAGCTACAACACCCTTATGGGGTGACAATAGCAGTACCTAACAGATTATGATAAATCTCACAATTTACTTTTATTTTTTCACACTTTTTCCCATATGGGTTGGCAGAGGCGCGTTATTTATAACTCTAATGTTAATTATTAATCTAATGTAAATTTAATCTTTAAAGTTTTTTATACTTGCACCAGCAGTGAACGCAGGTAAGCCAAGAGCCTCAATTATAATTTAATTTCAACTCTCGAAATATTTTTTCTCACATGATCGAAGTTCACACTCTACATAGTGCTATCGGTTATTTTAATTAATTATAATTTAATTTCAACTCTCGAAATATTTTTTCTCACATGATCGAAGTTCACACTCTACATAGTGCTACCGGTTATTTTCATGATCTTTTGTCGTTGTCATGGTTACGCAATGACGCTCGTAATAAATATTAACATGTGGGCAATGAAGGCGTGCGGCAAACACGTTTGGATGAACTAAGATGCTCAAACTCATTCATTTTAAGTGAGACTCAGAGTAAAATTAAAGTTAACGCGGCTTTTGATTCTCATTTTTGTTGAATTAGGAACAAAATATTGAGGTTCAGCATTAATTTAGTGCAACCTGCCTTCCCCTCTTCCAGGAAATAAGCGTGAACACATATATGTACCTAGGTAAGTATAAGTTTCTTGGAAAATTTCAAATATATTTAATTATATCACATAATAACAATATATATACAATTGGGGGCTATTTGGGAGGTGTCAAAACCACCAAACTAGAGGAACTAAATGCACTAAACTGAGAACCTTCTTTAAGTCTAGTCATATCACTAAAGTGCATATCACACAGTATAAAAATTATGTAACGTTGCGTTACCATTACGTTTTTGAATAAATTAGGAATAATGTACGGATCGGTACGTGTGCGAAGATGTGTTTCTATAATATAAAATCTCTGGGAACCGTAACGCGCTCACGTCTGGGAACCGTCATTCATAGAAAAGACATCAACGCGCTCACGTCTGGGAACCGTCATTCATAGAAAAGACATCAACGCGCTCACGTCTGGGAACCGTCATTCATAGAAAAGACATCAACGCGCTCACGTCTAGGAACCGTCATAGAAAAGACATCAACGCGCTCACGTCTACAAGTACTCTACGTTCGTCCAAAGAACTGCACGGCCCGCGATTTTCAACCTATACCATAAAGTTCAAAACCTATAAAAAAAACAGAACAAAATATTGTGGTCTTTTGTTGTCGCTGGATGTATGAGTAGGTACGTCTTTAAGTAAAGTTTTACGGAATGTATATTTTTGGTTGTATAATTCAAGGAGAGTTTAGTCATAGGATTCCGCATTTCGCTTGCATCTTTCCTGGCTCCCTATAAAGTGACTGTAAAGTTTTCATGCAAAATCAGCAAGTCACCTCGAAAATAAAACTTAATACCAAAGTATTCGGTAGGTTGTTGTATGGCTGTTGACGAAATTAGATTAAGCTCGGTTTCGAAGGAGCTGTACACATCTTACATTATCAAACAAAGCTCCTTTAATGACTTTCGTAACATCAGTTACACTGGCAGACGATCCATCCACTAATATTATTTATTATGAAGAACGGTAGAACTTTGAAGAAATAATTTATAACATGGCTAAACGAGGCCGCAAATGTGCCTGCAGTTGGTAGGACGGAAAAGGGCATTTATTCAGATTCCTTATCGTGTCCTAAGTATAATGTATATTAACTGACACTAACAGCTGAAAATTAAAGTAATCCAATTTAAGTGAAGTAAAAGCATACAGCATGGTCAAACCAACCATAGTTATACGATATTTAATTTCTAACCAATATCAAGACCATAATAACTTCTTAAGAATATAACTATTTTTATCTTACGGATGTGAGCCTATGCGTATGCTAATGTTCTAACACTAAGCTCACGCTCCTACATATGAAGCTTGAATAAGCTCGCGGAGCTTTGCGGTATTTGTCTGTTGATTGTTTCGTCTAATGTGAGTCTACTGTGCCAAATTGAATTTAGTCCCCGATTGCTATTAGACGATTGAATACAAGCATTAGTCAAATGTGATTTGTGGTTGCATCAGCGGTGATGGGCTAGCCCCCTGTCACGAAGAATGGAGTGTTATTAGTATAATAAGTAATAATTAAAGTAAATGTAGCCCATTAATGTCCCCACCGAGGGGCACAGGCCTTTACCCGGAACCGAGTAAGTTAGTATAATAGAAAATTATAAACCTACCATCAAACTGAATCTCTATCATTGAAACAGTAACTAAGTTAGTACATTTGGTTACTGTTTTATTTTCGATTTTCCATCAGTATAAATGTTTCACTCTCTTTGTCGCTTGCGCAAGCAACCACGCCCGTCAGCTCAAGGATGGCTCAAAGTTATAAGTACTCAATTGATCTCATTTAAACAACTAACCTATACCGTATACTCTTTATGGTAAAGAGTTTTCTACACCTGAATATGACCATGGAACATAAACCTTGATTGACCGAGCGAGCGAAGCGTCTCCGTTTCAGGTTTGGGCAAAAATGCTTTCGTATGTCCGGTTGTTCTCCTCTACAGGTCGCATTTATGAACCGATTCTCGTGAAATTTTGTGAGCAGGTTGGAAAAATAAATAGAATTTTTTACTCGAGCCAGTTTTTTGATTTTTTTCAAAATGGCGGAGATAAAATCGCTACAACCCAAACGGCTCGATGGATATTAACAAATGAGGTGTCGTTGGATTCGTAAAGACCATGAGAGTGAAACAGATGAGCGAGCGAAGCGAGCGAAGCGTCTCCGTTTCAGGTTTGGGCAAAAATGCTTTTGTATGTCCGGTTGTTCTCCTCTACAGGTCGCATTTATGAACCGATTCTCGTGAAATTTTGTGAGCAGGTTGAAAAAATAAATAGAATTTTTTACTCGAGCCAGTTTTTTGATTTTTTTCAAAATGGCGGAGATATGGGGTTTTAAAATGTAAAAAAATCGCTACAACCCAAACGGCTCGATGGATATTAACAAATGAGGTGTCGTTGGATTTGTAAAGACTATGAGAGTGAAACAGATTATATAATTTTAGTAAAAAGTCAATAGGTTGTATAAAAGATCGCGAAATGTAGTTTACAAAGTTATTGGTGCGGCTACTTTCATACTGCATGTACGTAACCAGGTACATTCATAAGTTTGTATGTGTTATTGAAAGAAAATTATTTGGGTTATTTTTTTTATGTGTTTTAGCAGTTCAGCTTTCCCACCGACATACTCGCGAGGTCTACAGCTCACAGAGCCACTAGTAAATAGCTATAACATCATATCATGACACACACAACATTTGTATAGATAACGCTATCTACGACGACGCGTGACGTAGCTATTTGCATCTTTCTTTTTCATCGGGGCACTCTGCTGACAGACAAAGATGCAAATAACTACGACATGCGTCATCGTGGATGGTGGTGCCTATACACTATCACCCAAGAGTATGATCTGTCATCCTCTGTTAAGTGATATACGTATTCATGTATCAACTGGTGTAGCTGCTAATGCTAAGATAGTCCTAACGGAATTATTACAACGCTCTACGTTTCATTTCAACCAAGTATTGATGAGATTTTCAGTTTCAGTTTCATTTTCAGCTTCATTTTCAATTTCATTTAAACCAAATATATGTTGATCAGATTTTCAACGTATACACAGACTTAGTTGTTGAAGAGTATTCCCCTTGTTACTCGTTCATTACTGAGTTATTAACAAGGAAAATTTACACAACGTATACTAAAGATAAATAATATATTATAAATACTGATAAATACTACTATACATTTTAAAACAATGCAAGTACCTTTAGGTATCTCTTAACAAAACGCATCATCAGCGAAATCTAAATGGCCACTTTAAACATTAGCTTCGCTTAAAGGAAACATTTATCTATCTAGAAAATCAGTTGTTAGTTAGAGCCTTCAAATTCCAGCTAATTTCGCGTATGAGATCGACCTTAGGTAACGGTATGATATTATGTTCGAGTAAAGTACAGTGCGACCAAGGTATGAGTATCCAATGCACAACACACCTCTAAATGAATCTAGTTGTAGAGGTGGCATGGATGTATGGATGCTTACAAAGGAAATGGTGAAATGAGAGTTACCCAAAGAGACAAGGAAGCATGGAAGCCACTAGACCACGGAGCTCTTTTTCTTTTTCTTTAAAGTTTTCATTTTGTTATTATTATCCTCCAAATCTTTAGGCGAAAGAGTTTTTTCAGTAAATATTCAAATATTACTCGTAACATCTTTTCCTTTATGGGCTGGCAGAGGCACAGTTGACGTAGAAACAGTAATTTTTAATAACTTAAAAATTAAGGCTAAATACTTAGTTAGATCATACCTTTTCATTATACATCACAACACGCGTTGATTTGGTGTTGTCGTTCTGTACTAAGATGTGCGCGTACGCTTCTAGTTTTGGAGGCATTTGGCGTGATAAAAATAAAAGTCTCCGGACGGGTAGCAGCTGGCATAATAATTGCCAACATCAGTCAAACTTGAGGCGTGGCAAACGCGCGCCCAGACAAGGCCGAGATAGTGGTAAGCTAAAATGTTTTGTTTATTGTTCTCTGGCCTCTGCCGATTTTTAGGGTTCCGTACCTAAAGTGTAAAACGGGACCTTATTACTAAGACTTCGCAGTCCGTCCGAGGCTGTATCTCATGAACCGTGATATTTGGACGTTTAAATTTTCACAGACGATGTATTTCTGTTGCCACTATATACAACGACAAGACAACAACAAGACAACAACAACAACAACAACAACAAGAGGGCTCCCATACAAGAGACATGATTTCTTTACTGTTTTTATAGATAATGGTACGGAACCCTTCGTGCGTGAGTCCGACTCGCACTTGGCCGGTTTTGTATGGTGATCGTAGCACTTTGTAAGGGTCGATAGAAATATTAAAAATAAAGTTGCTCTGCTCAAGTCAAGCCCATAGTGAAAGTTGTTCGGAATGATGTCCCTAACAACCCTTTTTCGGCTTGTACACCCCTTTCTGTTATACCCTGTATATGCAAATTTAGCTTGTGTATGGTCTCTTCAACGTATAAAAAAGCCGATTTTTGCGTTTGGTGACAATTATTTTGGAAATTTCAACTTAATTTCCCGGAAAAACTACGCATTTTCTCACAAAAAGAAAAGCACCTCTTGCCTATGACATCTGTTGGCAGCTTTCAGAACCATTTTTAGGTGTCAGAAAAACGCCTATTTGCTTTTACTGAGTTGTACTTCAATATCCAGCAATAAATCTAACGGCTTTTATTTCAACTAAATATTTCTTGAAAATGTCTTGTGGCGATGTCAAGATTGTTGGATTACGAGATAGGTACCTCAAAAGCATTTGTTGTCAGTGATGCCAACTTGGGGGTTTTCCCCCAATTTTAGGTGGCTGAGGTAGTAAAAAAGGGATTTTGAGAGGGGGAGACTTTTTTGGGGGGTTTCTTAGGGCATTGTTCTGGATGGGATCAGCGAGCTTATTCACTAACTCAGTGATGATCACTCAATGATGATACGTAAACATTAAGAAGTTATTGGTGTCGTTCAATTACCGTGTAATCAAGGATATCAAAATAAGTCGGCTAATATTAGTCGGCTAATATTAGCCCAGCCCCCTTATTCGCTAACTCAGTGATGATCACTTAATGATGATCGGGAAAAATTAAGTACTTAATCAAATTAAGTCGGCTAATATATCCGACTTATTTTGATATCCTTTGGACAAGGTTTTGACAGCAGGACAAACGTTTAACGTATATTAGAGGCTGCATTATACGTTTGGCCAACGCGCTCGGCAAACGGACATGACAAACCCTCAAACTAGGCAAATCGGGCGTTTAGAGTGCTACATGGATGTTTTGGCACTTAGATGACACTGACAGGGGGGTGCCACTGCAACATTGATAGATAGAGTGATTGGATAGATCGCGTTAGTTCCGACCCTTGGCCACGTGCCAAAACATCCATGTAGCACTGTATACGTTTGTGGCAAACCCACAAAACTAGGCAAATCGGGCCATTAAACGTTTGGCCAACGCGTTTATGATGCGTTGTTTACTGGGAGAGATCTCTTATTAGAGATAAGCTAGCCTTTGTACATGTTTTTTCCCAATATTAAGTGTCTGTATTATGTTGTCTGTACAATAAAGTATTTAATTTCCCTTAACATCACCTGCATACATCACACAAATGTTATTTTAGTATATATTAGGCACAGTATTCTAGGAAACACATTTTCTCCACAACTGCCAGATTGGTTTACTTTAGTTATTTCCATAGTATTATGTCTTACGGAATACTGCTTTGGGGGAGAGCGGCAGATATAAACTCAATATTTGTCTTACAAAAAAGGGCCATTCGGGCTATCTATCAACTAGATGCTAGGCAATCACTAAGGGACAAATTCAAAAATATCAATATACTTACTGTTACCTGTCAATACATTTATGAAAATATCATGTATACCAGAAAAAACATAGGTTTATTTAAGACTCTAGGTCATAATCATAGTATTAGCACTAGAAATAGAAATAAGATTGCTATGCCCTCGTTCAGACTCAGTAAGGTTGCTCACTCTTTTATGGGAGTATGTGTTAGTTTTTATAATAAAATACCTAATGAACCAACGGACCTACCAGAAAGGAGGTTCAAAAACTATGTCAAAAACGGCCTATTGAAGAAGTCTTATTACAGTGTAAAAGAATATTTAGATGACAAAACTGCATGGTCTTTACCATCTCAGCGCACAGAAATCCAAAGAGGGGCGACGGACAGAGTCAGTACGTCTCTCCTCGGTGTATTTCCTTAGACTTAAGTAGAAATACATAACATTGTATTTTTAAGGCTCTGATATTTGACCGAGCGAGCGAAGCGAGCGAAGCGTCTCCGTTTCAGGTTTGGGCAAAAATGCTTTCGTATGTCCGGTTGTTCTCCTCTACAGATCGCATTTATGAACCGATTCTCGTGAAATTTTGTGAGCAGGTTGGAAAAATAAATAGAATATTTTACTCGAGCCAGTTTTTTGATTTTTTTCAAAATGGCGGAGAAAAAAAATCGCTACAACCCAAACGGCTCGATGGATATTAACAAATGAGGTGTCGTTGGATTCGTAAAGACCATGAGAGTGAAACAGATGAGCGAGCGAAGCGAGCGAAGCGTCTCCGTTTCAGGTTTGGGCAAAAATGCTTTTGTATGTCCGGTTGTTCTCCTCTACAGGTCGCATTTATGAACCGATTCTCGTGAAATTTTGTGAGCAGGTTGAAAAAATAAATAAAATTTTTTACTCGAGCCAGTTTTTTGATTTTTTTCAAAATGGCGGAGATATGGGGTTTTAAAATGTAAAAAAATCGCTACAACCCAAACGGCTCGATGGATATTAACAAATGAGGTGTCGTTGGATTTGTAAAGACTATGAGAGTGAAACAGATTATATAATTTTAGTAAAAAGTCAATAGGTTGTATAAAAGATCGCGAAATGTAGTTTACAAAGTTATTGGTGCGGCTACTTTCATACTGCATGTACGTAACCAGGTACATTCATAAGTTTGTATGTGTTATTGAAAGAAAATTATTTGGGTTATTTTTTTATTGTGTTAGCAGTTCAGCTTTCCCACCGACATACTCGCGAGGTCTACAGCTCACAGAGCCACTAGTTTAAAAGAGGTACGGGGGAGGTTTCTTGCCCTTCTTTGCTCCATCCCTAAGCCCACAACTTCCGAACGGGCGGTAGTATACAAAAATATTAATATTATATTGACGTTGACTAAGTAATATGTATGATTTTATGGTCAATAAAAATTTTGAATTGAATTGAATTGTAAAATTGGGTTTTTAGGGGTTTATTTTTATTTTCTTAGGGGAATTATTTTGCATGGGTTGGCAACACTGTTTGTTGTTTGGGAATTGTTATGTTGTTAATTAATTTTTGCAAGTAGCTCTACAATAATTACAGAAAGCCAGTGATATTTTACATCTAGTCTCTTTTTCTTACCTGGTACCTACAAAATATTGAGACAATAAGTTATTTGTAACACCATTAAAATTGTGCAAATACAAAATATGGTTTCGACGAGGGGTGTACGCTATAAATTTAGCGAAGGAGAGCGGGTTTTGTGCTATGAACCTGATCCTACCAAAGCTAAAGTGCTCTACGATTCTAAGGTAATTTTATATATCTCTTAAATTCTCCTCGAGAGCCGTAATACCGGTACGGAATATTTGAGGTTAGGTATGTTTTTCTGTTTTATCTCCAAAATCTCCTAAAATAAGAGAAAAACGCCTGAAATCCACATTTCAAACTTCATATAAGTACCAATATTTATCCTAAGGATATAAAAGCTCTTCCTATTCAAGACCCACAGTTTTCGCCTACAATGTCACAGATCAGTGGCAAATAGTTCTATCAATTTCTTATTCATTAGCTTCCGTTATGATTCTGCCAATATCAAGTTTCAATAACTGGCCAAGTGCGAGTCGGACTCGCGCACGAAGGATTCCGTACCATTATCTATAAAAAATCGCAAAAAAATAATATTTTTGTATGGGAGCCCCCCTAAATATTAATTTAATTTTAATTTAATAGTAAATAATATACTCAATATATTGTGAACATTTTAAGCGTCTACCTGCTACCATTAACAATATCGAGCAAAAATGAGAAAAAAAAACATGTTTGTTGTATAGGAGCCCCCCTTAATATTAAATTTATTTAGATCTTTAGTATTTGTTGTTATAGCGGCAATAGAAATACATCATCTGTGAAAATTTCAACTGTCTAGCTAGCACGGTTCATGAGATACAACCTGGTGACAGACAGACGGACGGACGGACAGACAGCGAAGTCTCAGTAATAGGGTCCCGTTTGGCACCCTTCGGCTACGGAACCCTTAAAAATGACTCAAATGATTTATCTAAACTCTAATTATACAAACAGTAATTATCATTTATTCTCAGGTACTGGAGGTGATAGAAAGTAAAGATAAGCGGGGGCGACGCACCATGGAGTATCTAATCCACTTCCAGGGATGGAACTCTTCGTGGGACCGATGCGTCAGTGAGGACTTTGTTCTGAAAGACACGGAGGAGAACCGACAACTGCAGCGAGACCTTGCTGAGAAGTCACAACTGCAGCTGTAAGTGTATTACCTATTGGTATATATGTTTTTGTATATATTTATTGCACACAACAGAGAAGATATGTACAAAGGCAAGCTTATCTCTAAAAAGATATTTCTTCCAGCAAACCCAGGATTTATTTTATTTACTCAGGTACTTTTAGTATTATATGCAAGTGACATTATAAAATGTTGGAATGATGGACAGAAAACATTCAAAACACAGAACAGATAGGCCTATGCAATGTGCTCAAGTTAGTGATAAAATTTAATATGAATATGAAGTATAAATAAACGAAATTACAAAGCTACTGAATATACTACAAACAGATGTACATGAATATTATATAAATATATGTGTATACCATAAATAAACCTAATACATACATAAATTAACTATTTATATTTTATGGAATTTTACTTAGACTGAAGCACTGGTATGTTTGAGTAGAGGACAAATAGACCAAACTTTTTTATCGGTTCACTCGCGTGACACACGGGGGCCAAACTAACAATAGCAACAATAGACGTGCGAGCGAGAGGGTTAACACCATTCTCACAGAACTCTTATTAGCTTCACTTGTATGTATGTTTGTAACAGAATCATCAAACACTCTTTTGACCACTCCCCGTTTTCCGATTGAGCTAAAATTTTATGTACATAAATGTTAGTTGGATGACAATGCAATATTCTTCTGACTCGGAGCTGATCTGCTAAAGAAAACAGAAGGTGACCAAGGGAACTCTGTTACCAAATGACGCAACCCTATCGAGTTTGGAATTATCTGATTCATCTTGACAAGTACTTTGGTCCTGCATGAGGTCCAGGTTCTGATGATGGAGCCGGAAGGTGGACAAGGGAACTCTGTTACCAAACAACTTTTTAGGTGTTTTTTTAGTTTTTAAACTGTAATTTATTCATGCTGGATTTTACCAAAAAAAGATGCAAGAAATAACTATCCCAGGGATAATTTGAATGACAATGGCAATTCAAAATGAGGTCATTCTATAAAAAATTAAAAGATACTCTTGAGTAAAAAGTTACTCTTCGTTAGTAAAATTCGCTCTTAGTAATATAGCAAACTAAACATGACACTTTAGAGCCTAAAGTGTCATGTTAGCAAGTTAATTGGGATTCAAAGATTTACATTTCAGTACAATAGATTCTTTTTCCTGCTATGCACTTATGCAAGATGACCAAAGACTAATTGCTGCAGCCACAACACGACGTCAATAATCTTGTGTTCTTGTCTCTAGGGGAGCATACCTTTACCGTCGAGAACGCAAGAAGGGCAGCTCAGCATCCGCCGGGGCCGGTCCGGCCAAGAGACCACGACATGGCTTCAGTGATGATGGCTCTTCTACTAGCACGCAGCCTGATGGTAAAATTAAGTCAACTCATGCAAGTTATTCTTTGCTCATACTAGCGACGTCATTCCACTGCCAGTATAATAACTTTGATATTAAGAGCCAGTCTTTTGAACTAGAGGGTACAAGTGAATCATCATAAAATTCTGGGTTTCACTCTCTAAAACTTCATTCCGTGATATTGGCAGAATTACTGTAGGGATCCACAGTAGAAGATATTAATCCAAAAATTGAATTGAATTAAACTTCATTCTGAATAATGCAAAGGTTTTGTTCTCATTGCGGCTGACAACTCAATAAAAAGTCAACTATCTCTAGCAAGACTAAGCGCCTTTTCACATGTACCCGGCAGCCGGTCGGTCGCCGGGCCGGGTAAAGTAGTAATGTATGAGCTCCAGTCGCGACCGGCCGGTTGTGCATGTGAAAGCTGTCATTTCATTGTCATTGTACATGTTTTTTGCCAATATTAATATGTTTTCTGTGCAATAAAGTATCCGCCGGGCTGTGTGTGTGTACAGAGGGCGAGACGGCGGGCGACACGGACTCGTCGGCGGGCTCGCGCGGCTCGCAGCCGTCGCCGCCGCCGCTGCCGCAGCCTGGCCGCGCGCAGATCACGCTGCCGCCCACGCTCAGGTACCGAGCGGAGCTACTCGCACGCCCGCCGCAGTTGCAATCTAGGGGGTAGAAGTCTGTTAAACTGGAGCCGCCTGCTGTGTGTGAGTACACCACTCGAAGCGCCCACAGCGGGCGGCTCCAGTTTAATAGCAAGACTATCGATAGTTTCGGTAGTTGCCAACCAATGAACTATCGATAGTATTGCTCTTTAATATTGAATAGACTATCGTCAGTATCGACACTATCGATAGTTTTGTGTTATCGATAGTGATATTTATTTCAATAGTATAGTATTCAGTATGCAGGCTTATAGTGGTAGAAAATTCTTACTCCAGTACTATTGAATTGAAGATCGATACTATCGATAGTCTATTCGATATTGAAGAGCAATACTATCGACAATATCGATACTATCGATAGCTCATTGGTTGGCAGCGATCGAAACTATCGATAGTATTGTTGTTTACCGATAGTATTACACTGAAAGATCGATAGTAACGATTTTCCTACCGACGACGATGGTGTAGATGATTTTACCGTTCGACAATCGACTGCAAACCTATCGATTTTTCGGCAACACTACTTGTATATTGCAGAGACCTGCTGACATTCGACTACCACCTGGTAGTGAAGCGCGGGCGGCTGTCGGCGCTACCGGCGTCGCCCAGCGCGGCCGACATCCTCGAGTCGTTCGTGAAGTGGTTCGCGCGGTCGGGCGCGTGGCGGCAGCGCGCGCGACCCGACCCGCCGCACCGACCCGACCTGGCCGACGTCTGCTGCAGGTGACCACGCGACCGACATAAACAGTTACATACATCGTCAGAATGGTCTTCCTAACAACCCCCTAAAATAGGACTACACCTTTCTGTTACACCCTGTACTTGTCTCATTTTATTTCATTCATACTTTATTGCACAAAAACATAAAAAATACCTAACATTTACAGAAACGTATGTACAAAGGCGGGCTTATCTCTAAAAAGAGATTTCTTCCGGCAAACCTAGGCGTGACAGGAAAAAAATAGATAAAGAAAGTTGTTAACCTCTTGCTTGGCAACAGATTGAACCTGGTGCGGGAGGTGGCGGACGGGCTGCGCGTATACTTCGACTTCATCGTGCGCGGGCACCTGCTCTACAAACAGGAGGCCGCGCAGTACGACGAGCTCTGCGGGAAGTTCGAGCCGTGAGTCCGGCCACAGTACACATATAGAACAGTAGTAAATCAGAGGCCGTTTAGGAGCGTTCGTTACCTCCTTTCGCTCGATGCGCAGGGCTGTGTTACGTTTGTGGCTTGGCATACCTACCTAAAATACTAATATTGCTTTTAAGTAGGTACCTATGCAAAGTATTTCTGTTACAGTTTAATAGACAATATTGTTTACACAAAGTAATAATGTTACAGATCGTTAGGTATGTGTTTCTAGTTTCCCACTTCATCGAATATTCTAATACTTACCACTATACTATACGAGTATATTTCCTTGTAAGTATAATAGTTGCTGAACTGCACCTGGTTGGTAAGTTAGTACGATAGCTCCGATTGAAGCAGTCTCCGTCATTCCCGAAGGCTATGTGAGCGTGCATACCGAACACGCGCGCATGTGTGCAGCCGTGCGTTCTACCTTTGTTCGATGATGATTATCTACTGTCTTATACTGTGGCCGAGCGGTTGCGTGCGAGTCGTAACACAACACAACACCGACCACCCGCCTGTGCACAGCCACCGCATCATCTATATGTCGGCGGCAGATCGTTTTATGATATGCCCAAGCGGGCGCATGATAATATGGCGGGTTTTAACGAAAAAATGTCTTTTTAAAAACCATTTCTATTCAGCACTATGTGATGTTTTTTTTTTGTGTTATACATGTCAAACGAACACGAAAACTATTCGGGGGTTTCGCTGCGCTCGCCCCCATTAGTCTTCACCTAAGCTGCCGCAGTATTCGATCGGCCGCCGACATGTATAAGTCGAGGAAGTGCGCGATAAACAAAAAGCCAAGCCAATTCTTACGAAAACAGTGGTCTTTGGTTGGACACTTGGACGGGAATCCGCTTTACTTATTCCAAGAGTAGAAAATGAAGGGTGCTCTAGTAAACCCGTCAATGGTACTTTAGTAAACCCGTCAATGGTACTTTAGTAAACCCGTCAATGGTACTTTGGCCATTTCTATTGCCACCGATAGATGATAATAATAACACAACAGCGCCCGCATCCAACACGTGTTCGCTAACTTATCATATCATTCCCTACGACGACGCTAAGAAAATGTACGCGAAAACATTTGCCGCCTAAAGTATCATGTGACTGTGCTGCAATCGTCAGTTCGCTCGCATACATATACATACCGAATGCATCTGGTCTACGGGCCCTTGCGTTAGTCTAACACGTTTTCCCAAAACAGAAAAGAAGAGGATCCTGCTTCAGCGTCTGAAGAGAATCACAAAGAAGAGGTGGACCCCTCGATCGCGGAGCTCGACATCAAGAGCCCTAAGATCCCCGAGTACGCGCACCTGCCGCCCGACCCGACAGATGTCGCTGACAACCACGAAGGTAGGCAAACAACACCGGCGGCACAAGCCGCATCGCGATAGCATATCGATTGCTCCGAATGCCCTATTAGGCAGTGAAGACTGACTGCCTAATACGGCATTTTACGCTCTTACACTAAACAAAATAGACAAGCAAAATATTATAATTGCGCCTTTGGGAGCATTCGGTACAATATCGCTATCCGTTTTTTGTGACATTGCCTTTTCATGGATTTTCCTTGACTCTGGCGGTGACCTTTTCAATATAATTTTATGTTTCAGGATCACAGTCAAACGAAAAACCTGTCATAAACACCGAAACTGATGATACAAATGAGACAAACCAACACAAACTAACTGAAGTTAAGGCAACTAAAGACGAGACACCTAAAGAAAAAACACCTAACGATATAGCACATAAAGAGAAAATATCAAACGATAAACCCCCAAAGGATAAAACAAACAAAAAATCATCTTGTGAAAAAGTACCTAATGATAGGATACCTAACGACAAATTTGTCAGAGAAAAACCGCCTAATGATAAATGTGTAAAAGAAAATCTAATGAACGATGAAACACTTAACAAAGTAGTAAAAGACAAACCTAACGATAAAGCAGCAAAAGACAAAACACCCAGTGATAGAGCAGCTAAAGAAAATGCAACAAAAGTCAAAACGCACAGTGAAAAAACAGCTAAAGAAAAACCAACCAGTGATAAATTAAACAATAAAACAGCAAATGATAAAACACCCAGTGAAAAAACTCTTAGAGACAAGACAGTAAACGACAAAACGCCTACAGATAAGTCATCTAATGACAAGCTGGCGGCGACCGACAAAAACATTCCGGAGGATGCAAATCATGTAGGAGCCATGACGCCGCGGGAAAGTCGCTGTGCCACGAGAAGTGAGAACTTGGCGCGACGGTACGCTACTATTGTCAAACGGAATAAAAACACTTTGTAGCCATTGCTAAAACTATAATATAGCGCAAAAGCCACGTTATATGTAGAGAATCGAAACTAACGAATCACTTCCTACACAGGTTACGCTCACACAAATCAGTGGCGCCTGAAACGGAAGGCGAGCCAGTGGCTTCCAGTTCTGCGTTGAAACCTGCGTCGTCACCGGGGCCGTCGTCAGCGGTGGCAGCGTCAACGTCAGCGTCAGCGGCAGTGTCAGCGGCGGCGATAGCGGCAGCCGCGGTTCTGCCAGGCGAGCCTCGAATCTTCGAGACTTTGTCTTCAAGGTTGGTGTCAAATTCAGATCACACATCACGTCTACACATCCTCTGAATTGGTAATTTAGTAGAGAGAGCATAGATACACGTTGTTGCTTATATCTGATGCTGATTTAGCGGTTGTTTCTCTTTGACCTAAGTTTAAAGGGTCATCTAGGCTACTATAGAACCCCCTAAATTTAAGGGGCCGACCTTCGTAACGACCGCTAGAGAGCTAAGAAATAGAGCTAAGTGTCACCTAACGGTTGCTGAAATCGGGCATGAGTCTCTTCCATCTCTTCAACGTTCACTCGGCTGCAGTGTCTGCAGCAGCGAGTCGTCGGTGAGCTCCGGCTGGGCGGCGCGGCGCGCGGCGGCGGCGGCACCCGTCGCGCTCGCCAGCCAGCTCACGAGGACTCCGCTGTCGGTGCTGCTCGATAAGGTATGCGGGTCAGCGTTCACTGGTGGATACTGGATCGTATGGCAATGGGGATCAATCTTCTTCTGTATACTTTTCTTACCCATCCATGGTTTATAATAAATCTTATGATGATGAATGCCCTGCAATAATTATTATCTCAGTAGTCATATGCTTGATTTACTTATCACATGGTATAGACAGGTATATCTAATATCTCTGCCCCCTAATTCGCTAACTCAGTGATGATCTGTAAAAATTAAGAAGTTATTGGTGTCGTCAAATTATCGTGTAACCAAAGGATATCAAAATAAGTCGGCTAATATTATCCTACT
>OY735270.1:5538603-5575204 GCA_963457715.1 Argyresthia albistria | reverse complement strand
TTTAACAAAGAATTCGTTGCGTGCCGGACCGGTCGTGCTCGTGCGTGTCGCTAGGTCGACGCACGACGTCCAGCACTGCCTCAAGCCGTTTACACGCACTATGCCAGAAAAGCGAAAGCCAGAAACGCATAATGCCAAAAAAGACTTAGAATAATTTGTGCAGTATCCTGTATGGGACATGCACTTGTAAAAAATTTGCAAAAAAAAAAAAACTTTCCCAGATGGGGTGGCAGAGGCATAACTTCACATAAAATCATTATTGAAGTAAAACTTCTTGGGGCACGGGGGTAAAATTTATTTAACCTCTCAACTGTGGGTTATTCATATATTTGCTTTTCAATTACTACTAGCCGGGTGCTATCACGAGTGGCTAAGAAATGTAACGGAAATTGGAATCGGTGACGTCAGGGTCGGCTGAAGACTCTTAAAACCGCAACTATTTTCAATACGGTTTTTAACTAATCAGATAAGATAATAATACATTCGTACAATAAAGAATGTTAATTAGTGAGAGAAAAACCTGATGAAACGTTAACAAATAAAAATTATTTTAAGCATTCTTCCACGAGTTCTTGATTTCCGGTAAAGGCCAAAACCAGTGACGTGACCAAAAACTACTTCGTTCAACCTCTTTGTTGGAACCGGAACTTATGTTTGACAGTTGCGCGATGCGATCCATAGAGTTTGTAAGAAAAGAGTTTCATCAATGTCACACGGGTCGATATGGATTTCTAAAATGATGAACGAATCGTTTAGTGGCCGGTAACTATGGAATAGGTACCTAAAACGCGCTGCGTAGTCGCGCAACAGGCAGCTAGTAATCGCATAAAGTCACTTAGAATCATCCAAATGTGATATTTAGTTTTCAAACAAATTCCGATGTGATGGATGGCTGCATTAAGACTTCTTGAAAACAATAAGTAGGTACCTAGAACTGTTCTAAAGCCACTTTTTATTATATAGTGCAGTTCAAGTCACAAATTAGCAGTTTAGCTACTAAGTACGTGTTATACCTACCTATTTAATGTTTATCTGTAGTAAACGGCCAAAGCGAGGTCTACAGCTTACAGAGCCATAAGTTTAATGGCTTATTGTTTCGCTTATTTGTTTGTATGTAATTTTTGTAATACATATTTTAAAGTTGAATTGTTGTTAAAACTGTTGAAATTATACGATTTTGATTTTAATAAGCTTTTGTAATTTTAAAGTTAATGCTTCATGCCAGTCAATAATGTTGAAGTAAAATATCAAAATCGAGGTATGTCGTATGGCGGACTAAGGAAATGTCAAGAATAAAATTAAATAAGAGTTACGTCATCGCTTCGCGATGAAGTAACCCTAAAAAATCCTAGCAAAGTAGGTATGTATAGGTTAGCGGGGGTAGCATAAGGCACGCCAGTCACCCCAGCCACGCATTTTGTCACAATTTAATGTCATATCATAATGAATGCGCGCTATTTTATGGAGAAACATCATTGAGACGCGAAAGGAGTTGGCAATTTGGCAAAATGACTGCCCCAGACATGTACAAAGACTTCTCAACAGCCAATTAATAGCATTTAAATATTCTCTCATAAATTACTGCGTCTTTAGTTAGTTTGTAGAACTTGAAGGAAATGATTAAATAATTAAGAGTTGTCACTTCATACTCTATGATTCCGCCATTGATTAGTGACTTTTGCCATCGTTAAAAATAACATGCAACATAATTGCCAACTAGCAAAACTGTTGAAAACAGGAGGTTTCCAGAGGAGTGGCTAGATGGCGTTATGTTGCATGTTATTGCAAAATGGTGCTTATTTCTAGCGACGGCAAAGGTCACGGAATCATATTGGAATCACGGAGTATTGAGTAACAACTGTTATTTACCTATATTTAATTTTTTTTTCTTCAAGTTCTACAAACTAAATACAGACGCAGTAAATTAAATTTATGAATGAATATTTAAATGCTATTGGCTGTTGAGAAGTCTTTGTACATGTCTGGGGCAGTCGTCCATATATTGATTTAGCCATCTTCTTTGTCATTTATCTGCGCGACTGAGGTGAGTGGCAAGCCTTATGGTAGCCCCGCAGGTACACATTAACTTGGAATAGTTGAAAATACGTACTCGATCAATTAAATAAAGGGACTGGGCACAGAGACAAGCAAAGCAATGCATACATTTGAGCGAGACGGTTTTAAGACGTGACGTCGTCAGATGGTATATAATCTGAGCGAGATGCAAATAGTAGTGACACTATTGAATGAGTTAAGTATATCACCACGAGCGCGACAAATTGTAGATAAGGAATGGTGGGAAATAAATGACATGACGTATTAAAAGTAAGTGCAAGTATAAAATAATTTCAAATAATCGGACGTCTGAAACATAAAAGTAACTTGAAGCAGAGATTGGATCTCAAAATTGGAAATTTAAATCTCTTTTAGTATAGGTAGGTATAGGTGTATAGTATAGGTACCACTTAATGATCTAGCTACAGAAGTTTTACTTCTAACACGTGTACGGTGCTACACGCGACTTTTTTTTTGACAGGTGTCACTATTTTGTCAAAATTTTTGACATGTGTCATGCATGATTTCTATCAGTTAATTATTTTTCGCAGGTGTCATGATTTTGACAGGTATCACTATTTTTGACAGGTGTCACCATTTTTGACAGATGACATGATTTTGACAGGTATCAATATTTTTGACAGGTGTCACTATTTTTGACAGATGTCATCAATTCATCAATTATAAATTGCTAGCATGTAGTATGTACAAAGATATTATAATGTAGGATAAGTTCCAGAACATGCGCCCTGCAAAGGCATTGCAACATTATTTATTAGTTTAGTAAGTGCATGAGATAGATAAATTATTAAAATACTTAATCACATTTTCAAATAATTTTAATGTCAAAAAATATAATTGTATAAATAAAATTATTAATTTTCTGTCAAAATCGTGACACCTGTCAAAATCACGATACCTGTCAAAAATGTGACACCTGTCAGAAATCATGACACTTGTCATAAATCATGACACCTGTCAAAAATAGTGACACATGTCAAAAATGGTGATACCTGTCACAATCATATCATCTGTCAAAAATGGTGATACTTGTCAAAAATAGTGACGTCTGTCAAAAACAGTGATACCTGTCAAAATCATGACACCTGTGAAAAATAGTTAATGGATAGAAGTCATGATTTATGTCAAAAATAGCGTCGTAGAATCGTAGCGTCCCGGGCTGCAGTTTACCGCACACTGTGTCAGGTCGAGGCGCAACGAGCCGCATGATTTTGTATGGGGCGATGCGGCCCGCCCAGCCCCGGCACGGCACGCTGCGGCCCGTCCAGTCGGCAGATCCAGTGCACGCACTGCCATAGAAATCAATACTAAACAACAAATACGTACGCTCCGATTCCGACGCAGTGGACGCGCAACTTTATACAACTCCCAAAGATCTTGAGATAAGCCGTACACCGCCACCGGTTTAGTGAGTAAGAGAGGGATAGTCTGTCGCCGGGCCGGCGGCGGCGTATGGAAAGCCGATTCTCAAGTCGTCGCCGGCCGGCCGGCGGCCGTCGGATATGTATAAAACGCACTTTTTGACGAATAAAAATGTGAAGAAACCAGAAGCATGCACGAAACGTAACTGTCAAAAACGTAATCTGTGGTCGACTGGTCGTTCTGTCTTGTCAGCTGTCATCACATCACTCATGTCACTGTCATTTAGTGTTGTCAAAAAATCGATAGTTTTGCAATCGATTATTTATTTATTTTATTTTATTTTTATTTATTGCAAAACACAACAGATATTTTACACTTCATTTCTAAGTAGGTATATAGACACTTTTTTTTTTAACTAGTAAATTATCCTAAAGGGTGTTTTGACAGCATGCTCTGTATTGCGTGCGAAAATATGTTACATGTTATATAATTGTTAAACTAAGTTTAGGAGACTGCACCAGCCCTCTTTCCCAACCAATCCACAATGTTGATGTTTAGTGTATGGTGATCGAGCTAGTGAAAAAGGGTGTTGCATTAAAAGAAAGCATAGTAAAATATAATAAAACGACAAACAAATCTTCGAAATTACAAAATATTAGAGGGAATTTATGATAATGCTTTATATAGCTGAAATTTAAAGGCACAAAGGTTCACAAAGACATCCAAGGTACTATGCACATTAGACAAATCATTATAGTTTTTAGTTTCCTTGCCGACCTCTGAGGAATTTGTGGAGTATGTATTTTTATTTTTGCTAAAAGGGAAGTATGCAGTGTTCCATGCAGAATTTGATTAAGGGTGGTTAAACTACTAATAGACCTTCGAGTTTCCAGGGATGTCATTCCAAAGTGTTCCAAGCGAGATTCGTAACAACGATGTTTGTATTTTAAGTTGTTGCGATATGTTAGCATCCGAAGGATTCGGGCTTGTATATTTTCAATCGAGTCAATATGTACTTTGTAATAAGGACTCCAAACCACTGAACAATATTCTAGCTTACTCCGGATAAAACTATTGTAGAGTGCTAACATAGAGCGAGGATTACGAAGGTCTATCGTTAATCTTGATAGAAAGCCAAGCAATTTATTACATGATGATTTTAGGTAATCATAGTGGGACCTAAAGTTTAGTTCCGTATCCAGTATTACTCCTAAGTCGCGCACCGTGCTAACACTGTTCAGTTGCTGGTTACCTATATTATATTGATGATCTTTAAATTCGTTATCAGTCGTTGAAAATTTTATAACGAAGCATTTATCGACATTGAGCCACATGTTGTTATTCTCGCACCAGGTAGATAGAGATATTAAATCATTCTGTATGATTTGGCAGTCATTGACGGTGTTTATTGAACTATATATCTTTAAGTCATCGGCGTATAAGAGACAGTTCGATTTAAGAATGCTAGTCAAATCGTTAATGAATAAGATTGTCAAATGATAAAATCATCTACACGATCGATTCTATCGATAGCATCGACGTCTCTCTCAATGTAATACTATCGGTAAACAACAATAGTATCGATACTTTCGTTCGCTGCTAACCAATGAGCTATCGATAGTATTGCTCTTCAATATCGAAAAGATTATAGATAGTATCGATAGTTATTGGAATCACATAAATTAGTTTAAAACTGTAATAGTTAATGTTAGATTAACAGTATATACACTAAAAAAGTTACTGTAGATATTATAAGGATTCCGTACCCGAAGGGTGCCAAACGGGACCCTATTAATGAGACTACGCTGTCTGTCCGTCCGTCCGTCCGTCTGTCTGTCACCAGGCTGTATCTCATGAACCGTGGTAGCTAGACAGTTGAAATTTTCACAGATGATGTATTTCTGTTGCCGCTATAACAACAAATACTAAAAATGAAAAGAAATTTAATATTAAGGGGGCTCCCATACAACAAACGTGATTTTTTGCTCATTTTTGCTCCACATTGATAATGGTAGCAGGTAGACGCTTAAAATGTTCACAATGTATTGAGTATGTTATTTACTCAAAAAATAAATAATTAAATTAAAATTAAATTAATATTTAGGGGGGCTCCCATACAATTTTATTTTTTTTACGCTTTTTATAGATAATGGTACGGAACCCTTCGTGCGCGAGTCCGACTCGCACTTGGCCGGTTATTTAAGTATTTTTTTTCCATTCAAAGGTGGAAACTTTTAATTTGCTTAGTCCTAATCACTTGTCTTATCTATTTCAAATTGTTTTACCTAGTTGTAAGTTTTCCAAATAAAAAAAAATTATCCACGGCTCAGATCCACGGTCGGTCGAACTGACTGAATGACAGTAGTGTTGGTCAAATATCGATTGTCTATCGATAGTTGAAGAAAACACGATAATATCGATAGTCAATAGATAGATAGAATCGGCAATGAACTATCGCCTGGAATTGCCGTCCCAGGATTGTACAGCCCGCCGGAATGCTCGACCATGGAATACGCGACCCGTATTGCACGACCCTGGAATGCGCGACCAAGGATTTGCCATCCTCTGGTACATGGATTCCAGGGTCGCGTATTCCAGGGCCGTGCAATACGGGTCGCGTATTCCAGGGCCGTGCAATACGGGTCGCGTATTCCAGGGTCGGGCATTCCAGGCTGAACAATCCTTGGTCGCCAAATACGGGCCGTGCAGAAAGTGTACAGGGGTGGAAATCACGGCCATGGAATACACGCACGACCCGTATTGCACGACCCTGGAATTGCCATCCCAAAGTACGCGTATTCCACGGTCGTGCAGTACGGGTCGCGTTTTCCAGGGCTGTGCATTCCGGGCTCCCCAATGTAACCTGCCTTTTGCCTAGTGGTGGCAATAACGGCTGTTTTGCAATAACGAACAACACTGTTGTGTTATTTCAAAATAACTGTTGTCGTAAACTGTTATCCTGTTATATTGCTGTTTGGTAAAACGATAATTGAATGAATCGCAGATTGACAATATCATTATTTATGTTCTTGCTGATTATCAGTTCTTCCCTTCATACTTTAAACAGGCATAGGACTGTCAAAATTATTGTCAATACTTCGTATTCGTAAATTTAAATATATTTGAGAAACTAGTTGTTTGAATGAATTATAGACTGATTATTTGGAGTGTTGCCGAATAATCGATGGTATATCGATTATTAATCGATTCTCCTAAGTACATATAAAAAATCTAACAAATCGATCTGGCATCGATTTTATCGATATAATCGACTGTATCGATACTATCGATTCTTATACTTGTACCAGTAAAATCGATTATAATCGATTATTCGATTGTAATTGCTGTTTCTGATAATTAAATCGATTATATCGATAGTATCGATGGTGAGAAGCAATACGATAGAATCGATACTATCGACACAATTGATTAAATCGAGGTATCGTTTAGATTATATTTTTGTGTAATCTGTAACGTAACAATATATTCTAAACCGATACCTCGATTTAATCGATTGTGTCGATACTATCGATTTTATCGATTATATTGTTTTGCTTCTCACCATCGATACTATCGATATAATCGATTTAATCATCAGAGACAGTAATTATAATCGACTAATCGATTATAATCGAATTTTTGGTACAAGTATAAGAATCGATAGTATGGATTTAACCGATTATATCGATTGAATCGATAACAAATCGATTAGTTAGATTATTTAGGTACCTACTAATCGATTAATTGATAATCGATTATCCGGAAACACTTTGGAATTATGGTAATACCGGCGGCGTATTTAGTAGTTCATTGATCTTATTTACATTTTTTTAGATATACATTTTTAAATTTACAATTTTTGTTATTCTATTTACACACAGTTATTCCCATTTATAAACATCATAGTCACTTTATCAACTAAAAAACATTATCATACGCAACAGAGCGCACGCACCCCACCCCCCATTGGTCAGACGGCCGGACGGCGGCGGCGGCGGCGTCGCGTCATTGGCTAATCATTATTGAGAACAGCAGCAAAGTCGACAACAGCGCGCGACTTCAACAATGTAAAACGCAACGATAACTAACGACAACAGGATAACAGGATAACAGGATGCTTGAGTTTTCGACAACAGTGTTGCTCGTTGCGCACAAATAACGCATTATATTATCTGTTGTCGTAATAACGACCACCACTACTTTTGCCTGCTCCCGCCTCCCTCCCTTTCGTGATCGTTATCGACTCAGGCAGGTCTACTATTATATACCTACCTAGTCTGTGCCTGTCATGTGACCTTCCCAATACTGATTTTTATTTTAATTACAAATTCATCATCAAAAGAGTGCTTATTTAGCTATAGGTATTCCAGGAAATATCCATTACAAACATGGCCAGTGAAGAACATTTGGAGCTTGCCCAGTATTTGAAGGATGTACATTGTTCTCTACGACAGGCCTCACGACGTGTAGGGGCAGAAAAGGCTTGGTCTGAACATTGTAGGCAAACGGAAGTATTAGAGAAATACGCCCAATGCATGGAAAAGCTCGCCACAGAACACTGGGAAGTAAACTATTCTAAAGAAACCACTGAAGCCATCTCCCGAATAAAGTGGAGTGTTGACCAGTGCCGCGATTACTTCATTAAGGAAACATGCAAGTCTTATAGACAGAAGGAATTGGTGATCGCTGAGAAAATAAATGTTACATTACCTGCAGAAGGATCTTTTACAGATCCGTTGAAACTCATTGATGTTGGAAGCTGCTACAATCCTTTTAAAATGTATAGCTTCCTAGAGGTTCTTGCTGTAGACTTGTGTCCTGCTAATGAATTTGTACACAAATGTGACTTTCTGAGTGTGCCTATTGGATCTAAAACAGAACTTATAGGAAATAAAATCAATGAGTTAGAAAGTTGTTCATTTGAAGTTGTTACATTCTGTTTTTTACTAGAGTACATTCCTTCTTCTGAGTTGAGAATAAAGGCATGTGAGAAAGCCTATAGTATACTGAAGCCTGGGGGCTTGTTAATTATTAGTACTCCAGATTCAAAGCATGTAGGAGCTAACTGTAAAATTATGAAATGTTGGCGGTATGCCTTAGCTTTAATGGGCTTTGCAAGAATTAAGTATGAAAAATTTAAGCATATGCACTGTATGGTGTTCAGAAAAGCAGTACACAAAGACACAGCTGTTAGATGGGCTACTTTGCATAAACAACCTTACATGGAGTACAGTTTACACATACCCCAAGACAGTCCTAAGAAAAATAATGAAGTATCTTGCAAAGAAGCAACTGAAAGGAATTTAAAAGATATTGATCAATATATTGAGTCAAGTATCATAGTTTTGACTGAAGAGAACCAATCAAAAAATAATTTGAGAACAAGCACCAAAGAAGACCTCTCAGAAATACCTTTGAAACTTCCTAAGTTGGAATAAAAAAAATAAAAATAAGTCAATTTAAATCTAGCAGTTTTATTTATTGAATCATTTGTTTTTGATCACAAAATGCTTTTAATAAATTGGACTGCTACAAAGATCTGAGTTTAATTTCAAAAGTTGCCGTTAAAAAAAATTGTATGTCAATTATGTTTAGTTTTACGCCTGCAATTTGGGAGGCAACATGAACTATACTAATTAAAGTGGTGTTTGAAAATGGAATCTGCAGCCACCACACAAGAGCTGTTGGATTGGAAGGTTGTCTGTAGCGATGGGCGAGTCGAGTAAAGTAACTCGAGTTACTCGAGCTATGCTGCCAACGAGTTAACTCGAGTAGCTTCTTCTATCAACTCGAGTTGACTCGCTCAACCGACCCAACTCAACGCAACAGTTTGTTGCATCGAAGCGCGTGCGAGGGAGGCGAGTCGAGCGAATGACTGTGGACTGAATGCTTTAGCCTACTCAAGTTGAAACTGCGGCGGCGCGGTGGCGCGATTATGGCTTGGCAATAAATTCAGAATAAAATTAAAAACATCATATTTGATGAGGTTGCGAGTAGACAGCTGAGTGGAAATAAATGAATACCTAGTTAAGGAGTTCTTAGTAAAATAAACTTGCGTTAATTTTAATTGTTTGTATGAGTATCAAATACATCTAAACAATAAAATGAGCACAGCACAAGTTTAATTTACTCGACATTCTACTCGAGAGTTGTAGGTACTCGTAAATTACATTTTAGTCAATCTCAGTCTCTCAGACAAATGAGTTTACCTTTAATGAATCCGAGTCGAGTCAACTCGAGTTTCAACTCGAGTCAGCCATCATTTCAACTCGAGTTGGAAAAAACACAACTCGTCCCATCGCTAGTTGTCAGTTTAGTGCCTTTAGTTCATCTAGTTAGTGGTTTTGACCTCCCAAATAGCCCCCATTATGAAATAACTACAAGTAGTAGTTGATGAAACTACTTACATGTAATTTCTAAGATCCTAGTGAATTATTAGAATTGGTAAGTTAAATAGTCAGCAGTCACAAGTTATCATATCCCCCTTAAATCGAAAACTAAGAAGTACCTAACACCTAAATCTATTTCACTAATCCAAATTTTGCTTTTCTCTTTTCCAGTCGTTCTTTCTCCTCAATAGCAGTCATAACCTTGGAAACATTAGTACCAAAGCGTTCAGCTCTCTTCTTGAGTTTCTCTACATTTTCTGCCAAAGCTGCTGTAGTGTTGGCTGTAGTTGTAGCTGCTGCTCCTTGCCCAAACCTCAGCTTTCTGGCCTCCTTGCGCTCCTCGTCACTTATTTTCACAGGCAACCCAAACCTCTTAGCCCTCAATTCCATTTTCAATTTGGGGTCCTCCTTAGTAGACACTTCAGCATCTGGAGCTGGAGCTTCAATAAGCTTTTTGGTTGGTTCTGAAGGTGTCATTTCCGTCGTCGGCGTTGTGGTGATGGATGTGGCTCTATTGAGGATGATTTTCTTAGTGCCACTATCTTTATTTTCGGCTGGTTTGTCTGTAAGTTTCCTCTTGAGCGTTTTGGCGGGTTTGTGTTCCGACTCGGGCTGTTTCGGCGGCGGAGGTTGGTCGGCTAGCGCGAGCTCGACGGCCGACTCGTCGAGTCCATCGTCTTCGTCCTCCAGCACGCCCTCCGAGTCGATCTCGTCTGAATCAAGCGTGATGTCGCCGTGGTCGTTGTCATCTGGCGTCATCGCGGCTTGCAACCGCGCCACTAAATCAGCTTTATCTCCAGTGTGCGTGAGCCCACGTGCTTTTAGCTCCTTACGTAGATCGACCACCTTCATTTTGCTGATATCCGAAACTGTTGAATCAGCCATTCTCGGGTAGAAAGAAAATGCGGTTGAGGAGCAGCAGTGGTACCACAGGCAAGCAACAAGGCACAGAAGACGGAAACCATATACTCTTTGCTTTGTTTGACGGAACGGAAACAAATGGTCAGTCAGATATTATTTGTTTGTGACAGTTTATTTTTTCTGCTTCTGACGTGTTTGTTTCATTTCATCAAAAGAGTTTAAGGCGGCGGCGGCGGCGGCAGCGCCTCGAGGGGCCGCCTAAAAGGCCTATTAATTACATTAGGCTGTTGATCGGGCACGCACGACACGATTGGGGGGACGATTATATGTACTATGAAACAGGGAGGCAGGATCACAAAACCCGATCCGATCTCCCGTCTCCTTGCCGCCCTGCCGATCGCGTAGTGTAATAAATAAGAAACAGGGAGGCAGGGAGAGCTCGGTAGACGTATGACCGTCAAGTCAAGCTATAATCCTCACTTTTGAAACTTGCTGCATAGGGTTATGCAAGGTGCCGTTGTTGAGGTGCTGTTACATATTATTACCCGTTCGCTGTAGGTTTGCCGGTGACGATGTGACGTCGCGTCGTCACTCAGAGGTAGGGCCTTTCTCCACTGCTCCGGTCCGGCGTCGGAAGCCGGATCAGTCATAAAAATATCGGAAGAAAAATATCGGAAGGCCGGATTATGCTTCTCCACTGCATCCGGCAAAGTCAAAGTCAAAGGTGTTTATTTGTAAAACATAGGTTATAGTATAATGATCTTAAATATTTGTAATATCGTATCTCTATGCTTGGCCCAGTGGCATACAAATATTCAATTGTGTAGTAAACTACAGTGTCGTGTCATCTAGATATTCTCTTATGGAGTAGTACATTTTATTCAATAGTAACTTGCGGATTTCTGTCTTAAATTGTATTATATTGTCTAACCTACGTATGCTATCAGGCATGTGATTAAAAATTATGGGTGCCATGCCGAGAATGTTATTTTTATATAATGCTGTTTTGTGACTAGGCATGATAATCTTTGCAATAATCGGACAGTAAAAAACATTGAGATAATAGTAAAAAATCGTCGCGCGTCGATACAGACGTGACGCAGTGCTTTATTAAAATTCACGATTCACAATGAGTCTTTGTTACTAGACCGATTTGCTTCAAAATCGATATTTAGGGATGCGGTTGGAGTCCGATCATGATTCTAAAGTCAGATTTTGAAAAAGTCGCCGCCGTCTTGAACTTTTCAGTTACTAGACCGATTTGCTTCAAAATCGATATTTAAGGATGCGGTTGGAGTCCGATCATGATCTAAAGTCAGATTGTGAAAAAGTCGCCGCGCCGTCTTGAACTTTTCAGTTACTAGACCGATTTGCTTCAAAATCGATATTTAAGGATGCGGTTGGAGTCCGATCATGATTCTAAAGTCAGATTTTGAAAAAGTCGCCGCCGTCTTTAACTTTTCAGTAACTAGACCGATTTGCTTCAAAATCGATATTTAAGGATGCGGTTGGAGTCCGATCATGATTCTAAAGTCAGATTTTGAAAAAGTCGCCGCCGTCTTGAACTTTTCAGTTACTAGACCGATTTGCTTCAAAATTGATACCTAAGGATGCGGTTGGAGTCCAATCATGATTCTAAATAGGTCAGTCAATGAAAAGTTATAGAAAGAAATCCTTGGAACACAATTTTTGAAAAGTTATAGAAAGAAATCATTGGAACACAATTTTTGACTTCGTAACTTTGTTTGGACTAGTTAGGAGGTAAACATATCAAAGGTCCCCGCCCCTCCTGATGCCTATCATATCGATCGATATCTATTATATCGATAGAATCGATACTAGATCGATAAGTTAGATTATTTAGGTACCTACTAATCGATTAATTGATAATCGTTTATCCGGCAACGCTACCTGGGGTATGTTCGAAAACGAGTTATCCTAGGGTAAAAAATATTTATTACTCGTTTTCGAACGTACCTCATTGGATGCCGGTGCAAAAACGATCCGATCTAGCAAATTATCGAATCGGTAAAAACCAGATGCCGGAGCAGTGGAGAAAGGCCCGTAGGGTTAGCAGAAATATTACACATTTACAAAACATTTTATTAGGCAACATTTAACACATTCGATCGATATTAAATAATCTACAACAATAAAAATAGTTTAGTCCAGTTAGGCTTACCTACGAGTGTATAATTCCAAATTCTAATTAGAATCAGGGGTCATGGTTTTTTTCCAATTTATTGTACAAACTTTGCTATAAATAAGCCATTATTTCAAAATTTTGTTTTTTATTTCAATAAATACACATAAATAAATAAAAATATCACGCCTCCCGACTGCGAGTATTGCCACAGATAGTAGGTACTGGGGGGTTACTGCACAGAACACAATTACTCTGACGAGGACGTAAAGGGAGTATAGTATAGAGATGGCACATCGTCAGAAAAAAAAAAAAAGAAAGAGATGACATAATACGAATCATTATTGTGTAAGCGAGAAACAATAACGATCACCTGTCCCTTACCCGCGTATGCGTTTTTGTTGTTGGCCACAGAATTGTCAAATGCTTGTTTGCACTTGTTTTGACAGATGTGTGGCAGACAAATCTCTGATTTTGAACCTTATGCTTATTGAGAACCAACTCTATCTCCATCTCAAAGGTGTACGCATGCACTCCGTCTATTCCTTTCTCTGTCTACGGACGAGGAGTACTGCGACCTGCGACGCGTCAGCGATGAGTCGCTCGCTGGGTCGCTGGCTAAAGTACGAGCTGAGAGTACGAGTCGTACATTGCCATAACAAAAATAAAATCGGTTAAGTGCGGGTCGGTAAGTATCGCACACGAAGGGTACCGTACCATCGTACAACAAATCAAAAGCACTCAAAACAATAAAAAATAAACAAAGAGAAAATTTAAAAAGTTTATGCCTTCACGAGATTTGAACCGACGACCTCCGGATTGAAAGTCTACATCACACCGGCTAACCACAACCATGTGGGTTGACGCGAAATATGCTATCATATTTAAATGTGTAGTATATGTGTCTATGACATGGTTGCTATGACAATAAATAAACAGTTTCAGTCAAGATCTCCATTTTGAAATGCGTAAGTGTATCTAAACACGTCTCTTGTATCGGGGCCCCCTTTAATTTGCAATATCTCTCGTATTTCAGTATTTGTGGTTGGTGCGGCAACAGATATACACATTCTGCGAAAATTTTAGCTTTCTAGCTATTACGGTTCGTGCAGACGGACCCGGTGACAGACAGGACGGATGGACGGACGGACAGACGGACAGCGAAGTCTCACTAATAGGGTCCCGTTTGGCACCCTTCGGGTACGGTACCCTAAAAAGAGGTGCCGCAGAACATTAACAGTCTGTGCCTCACTCTCCTCATTTCACTCACTCACCTACCTACTCTTTTGTTTGTCAAGCAAGACTCACGCTCATTGCTCATTCATTTGTTGTTGTCAAAATATTAATTGTTTGTTGAAAGAAAATGAAAATTTAAATAGCAGCCGCCGCGCCGGTCATCCCGGTAAAAGGTAAACATTATGTACATACAGTGATTGATGGTTTATCCACTTTATTAATTCATAGCAGGTATTTTACTATGAAAAAGTATTACCTACAGTAATTTTCAGCTCACCGTTTGCTGTCATAATGAGTGAAAAAATGTTCGAAAATTGGGGTTCTAAAGGACTGGAAATGATGATAAAGGACTACGATGAGACCCCAATGCCTTTGCCGAGCGTTGAAACCGAACCACAACTTCTCATATCTAAGGTATTCCGGATTATGTCAATATTTGGCACGATTCCAAAACGCATGTGTACTTTTGTGTAGTAAATAGTGTCATTTACCATGCCTGGGGTTCATCATCACCATCAGCCTGCCAGGGAACCGGTCAGAGTGTCGATAAGGGGGCGGAAATCTCTGGGCGAGTTTTAGGACCTTGTTTCATTTTATACTTACAAGTGATTCAATTCATTCAATATGTTGTAATACATTATTTTTTAATTTACTTTATGAAAGTGGTCTTTTAAAAGATTTATTGATTATTACAGCTCGCATTTACTGTCTTGAGACAAAATCATGTGAGCTTAACCTATATGTGGAGAATTTCTGGCCTGACTATCATCACCTTTAAACTGATGCCTCTAAATTGGATTTGTCTCATAACACCGGTGTTGTCATTTTTTATCCAAAGTCTAACATACATATTACAATTTAGACTTCCCCCCGAATAATCAGTTTTTACTGGTGAGTGTGTGGGAATTAAAGTGGCTCCCTTTATTAAATCCCACAATATTGCCAAATCTTTAATCCTCTCAGACTCATTTACAATCTCTTCTACAGCAAAACCCCTTTTTCTAATAAATTACATAGCAAACTTATTTTGGATATCAAAAATATTCTCTACAAATGTTTAAAAAAGGCCTAGAGTTGAATTTAGTTTGGATTCCCAGCCATTCGGGAATAATAGGCAATGTATATGTGGATGCGCTTGCAAAGTGCGCCTGCTCTGCTGAAGTAGATGACAACTTTGTCCATTACCCATACAATCTTCTGAATACTCCTAAAATGCATGGATGTTTGAATGGAGTCAAAGTAGTTGTTTTAAAAGACTCTCCTGCATCTATGCAACTAGATATCCCATGTCGACCTTGGTTTTTTACATATAAAAAAGTATCCAAAAGAGTTGTATCGGTAACATTGATCATTCATCTCAGTATTGGTCACTGCTGTTCCCCGGTGTTTTTACATAAGATACATGTTTGTGATAGTTCTCTGTGCGAGTGTGGAGTAGCTAATGGGAATTTAGACCACATATTCTTTAACTGCCCTCTTAACTCTAAATCTGTTGATCTGTGTGGAGTCGCTATCAAATTGAAGGTTTCTCTTCCTTTGAACCTAAAATCCCTATTATCTAATTTCTCAGGTGAGGCAATAGAAACACTAATAAGATTTATTTGTGAAAATGATATTCGTGTTTAGATTGTATAGATATGATAAGGTGAATTATTCTGTTCTATTTTCAGGTGAGAAAACATTACATGGAGCATATGATCCAGTTGCTCTCAAATAACTATGAAACACACCAGAAGCTTCTGGGCAAGAACATTTACCTGCCAAGTGCTATTTGGAGGTGTGCTAAGTACATTGAGTTAAATGCTGCACAGACTTGCATGGTAGTGGAGCTATATAGGAGAAACATTATTGCTGTGGTAATTTATTTTATTTATTTCAATGTTTATTATGATTTTGGGAGCTCACCTACATTGTGCCCACTTCTTTCCAAATTATATGATACCTACTTACTAGTATACAGGTATAGTCTGTGCATTGTCAGTAAGTCTAATTTTGAAATAAATTTCCAGGTCAAACAACTCAAGGCTGATACAAAGAAAGGGAAACTGAACAGAATGCTCCTTGAATGCCTGCAGAAGCCACCTGTCAATGAGAAAAAACTGCAAGCAACACTAGGCAAACAAAGCAACTGCACATGTCAGTGTACCTGCAATGGAACCACTCAAAAGAAGCGAAAACTATCTACATCTCCAAGAAAAAGTTTATCGGAAACAGATGGCAATGTTTCCAACAGTCAAGTATTGAACACCACTCATAGCCAGACTCCTGCTGACAACAGAAGCTACAATATAACCATAACATCAAATGAAATATCCCAAATGTATCCACCACAGAATAAACCATGCACGGAACCACCAATTGTGAGCCAACCAGCCATCAATCCATCCAGTAAAATTCTACCGATTCCTAGAATATCCATCGAGTCACAGGATTCAGAGGATCAGGTGATGTTGCAGCTGGAGCAACTATTCCGTGCAGACTCCAACGAGATTGAGGATGATTTATTTGAGAGCACTCTGTTTGAGACAGTTGACTCAAATGATCATCATGACAATGTACTAAATATCCTCAATGCTTCTGTTGAAACCCCTGTTAAGAATGATGAGCAGGCAGCAAAAATAAAGTCTCTGGATGAAAGGCTGGCTCTATTGGAGTCTTCTGGGGTACTTGTTACAACAAATGCACCTAAAACAGACACAGCAGAAGTAGAGAAAACTAGTGTTGAGCCTCCTCAGAAGAAAAAAAAGACTTCACAAGCTAAATGGATGTGTGAACTATACTACCAGAGGATGTATTTGTTTGAGAAATTGGATGATATACGCGAAAGCAATAGAAAGAAACACTCAAGAGTAAGTATCAGTTCACTACTATAGAAACATTTTATGGTGAATGATATTACTTCTAAAAGTCTAATAAACTCTGATGATGGATGTCCAATTAACTAAATGCTTCTATTTCCCCTCAGATCAAAGGAAAGTTCCTGGAACTGTTTGGTGATGACAGTGACAATGAGGATGATCAGATCATGTCGCCACTGGAGGAGACACCAGAGTTTGTACTAAGCTGCAAGGAGCGGATTGCGCCGTGGATTGTGAAGCTGCTCACGCCGTACTACGTGAGTGGCCGCATAAGAGGCAAGGCTTTGTTCAAGGCTGTGGCTAAGCATTTGATCAGACTCATTTACCAATGCAGTCGGTATCCCAGTGAGTATATTTATTGTATATCACCTCTTGTTTTGACCACAAATAAACTATTAATAGGATGGCTTGGCCAGAACCATTGGGCCGTAAGTCCATATATATAGTTTGTGTCGCCTTCAGAATCGCAGGCATTGTCTCTGGGTATGGTATCAGTAAGCCCCATTTTTCGGCTCCCAATAGTACGAGAAAGTCACATATAAAAAAAACCTTATAAAAAAAACCTAATTTACACAAACACTAGAGAAGGATGTTTAAGGTTTGTTGTTTACATGCAACTGATGTTACATTATTTTAATTTTCTTACAGCCAATCTTAAATAATTATTAACTATCTGTGTGCCCCTCGGTGGGGACATTATTCATATTCATATTCTTTATTGCACAGTAACTTAATAATAAAACTTAGATAACATAATAGTGCGCAAAGGAGAGCTTATCTCTTAAGAGAGATTTCTACCAGATAACCTAGGCAGGACAGGAAAGATGGTGCTGAGAGGATAGTCTAATATCTGTGTGCCCCTCGGTGGGGACATTATTCATATTCATATTCTTTATTGCACAGTAACTTAATAATAAAACTTAAATAACATAATAGTGCGCAAAGGCGAGCTTATCTCTTAAGAGAGATTTCTACCAGCAAACCTAGGCAGGACAGGAAAGATGGTGCTGAGAGGATAGTCCTAGTGCACAACGATAAAAATAATCTGGATAAAACTACACTTGCTATTAATATAAAATAAATAAATAATAGATATCTACAACCTAAAACATAGATAATACAATAAATAAAGTAATACATACACTGGACAGCAAATAAACCGGGCCACCCGCCACCTTCGCACTCTACTCCGATTTCCTCAAAAAGTATTAAGCTTACATGTATCAAAGTTATACCTACAGAAAGAGCGTTTAATGACAATTGCAAGAAATGTAAATTTAAATTTAAAATGCCTTTTATTGACCGTGTAATAAAGCAACAAACACAATGCTAACGTTTCGCTCGGATTTGACTGGAGTTCGCGCTTACATTTCTTTTCTTTTACCATGAGGGTAGTCGGATGTTTCTTACAATTTATTGAATTTGTGTCAGTTGTCAGTTTGTTTTTGCTTAGACGCGTGTATTTCCACTACTGTACTGTACTGAATAATGGATACAACACCTGAGGAAGCAGCTCAAGCTGTAGCGCTACTGCAAGCAGGCTTTGGGCAACGAGAGGTCGCTCGAAGGCTTGGAATTGGTCGCTCCTCAGTGCAACGAGTTTACAGACGATACTTAGAGACTGGAGCATTCGATCGCCGTCCTGGTACGGGTAGACCTAGGGCTACATCAGCCGCAGATGATCGTTTTATTCATTTGGCTGTTCTTCGAAATCGCCGTCTCAATGCCGTTCAAGTCCAACGAAGTCTGCGTGAAGAACGCCAAGTGGTCATAAGTTCAGATACAGTCAGAAGGAGACTTGTTGAACGAAACCTGACTCCAAGAAGAGCTGCAACAGGTCCAGCATTGACGGTAGCCCACCGTAGAGCTCGACTTCAGTTTGCTCGAGAGCATAGTGATTGGACGTTAGAGCAGTGGAGTAATGTACTCTTCACTGATGAGACCAGGGTGAGTCTTCATGGAAGTGACCGACGGCAGAGAGTATATCGTCGCCCTGGAGAACGCTATTCTCAGTGTTGCATCGAGGAAACTGTTGCTTATGGAGGAGGATCTGTAATGGTCTGGGGTGGCATCTCCTTAACCGCACGAACAGCGTTAGTTTTCATCGAACCGACTGCCCATGCACGTGGATTGACTTCTCATCGCTACATCACTGAAATCCTCGCAGACCATGTGGTACCGTACGCAGGATATATCGGGCAGGATATGCTGTTAATGCAAGATAATGCACGGCCTCACGTTGCTTATGTGGTGACCCAGTATCTTCGTGACGTCGGCATTCCTACGATGGACTGGCCTGCTCGAAGCCCCGACTTGAATCCGATAGAGCACCTATGGGATGAGCTGAAACGTCGGGTTCGAGCCCGGGTGCCTGCTCCAATGAGGCTTCCAGAGCTTAGAATCGCAATTGAGGAAGCGTGGAATGCAATTCCTCAAGATTTCATCGTCACGCTCGTGAGGTCCATGAATAGGAGGATGCTATCAGTTATCCGAGCAAGGGGAGGTAACACGGAATACTAAACAATTTTTTTTTGCAAGTTTCTCTTTGTTTTCGTTCATTTTTAAATTTTTTGAACTCAGTGATTAATAACGATGGACTCATGGGAAAACAACTTGTTTTTGTAAAATTCTTTAAAATCGCTAATAAATTTTAAAACCTCAATGTGTTTCCATTCATTTTAACCGTCATGAAATGTTCTTTCTGTAGGTATAACTTTGATTGATGTGAATTTCATACTTTTTGAGGAAATCGGGTTAGAGTGCCAAGGTGGCGGGTGGCCCGGTTTATTTGCTGTCCAGTGTAGTATAAATAAGACCTACTTAGCATGCATACTACATACACATACATAGGTACATAAATACTATAATAATAATACCTACCTATTATGAAAGAGAAAGGAAATGATTTTTTACTCTTTTCTTAAAAGTATAAATTGTGGGACTGTCCCAAACGTCATTTCTTTCTTTCTTCTTCTTATAGCGCAGGGAAGTGCGTTCCACAATCGGATTGATTACATTAATGGGCTACATTTACTTTACTTTATGATTTCAAATTTAATGTATTGAGGATATGTGACCATTTTTATTAAATTCATATTTTGAATGAAGAGATACATATATATATGTTGATTAGACCAAAAGAAAAGAGGACAAAAAAACCTGTTAACAAATCCGTAAAAAGTGATTTTCGAAAAATGTGGACTTACAGCCTGATGGCTCTGATGTCGAGTTTTTTCTAAGTTTGTATTGCCTGAATATTATAGCAAGGCATTGATAAATTCAATGCTGATTCTGCATTCTGAGACATAATAAAATCTTGCAATTATGATTCAGGTCTGATAGATTCTGTTCTGATCAATTCTAATATTTCAGGTCAATTTGAAGTGACCAGCTTTGTCACAGATTTCCTGAAGAGCCACAAAATGATCAGATGTGAAGCAGACTTCAAAGAGTTTCGGATTGATAACATTTAAGTTTACCAATTAAATGTGTGCATGTACCACACAATATACATATTATTAAGATTTGATTATGAGAGAAGCACCTACCTGTGCAGATACCATACTAGCAAGTATAATGTCATGTTGTTGTGTAGTGTTATGTGAATGCGAACAGGGTTCTGCAAAATACGATTTGGTCCTTTCAAGTGTTTATTTGCATTTCTTGGTGCTATTACCAAAGGTCTACCTAAAACAAAATTATGACAACATAACAGTTACATAGTTGTGGGAAATAAATCCTGTTAAGTTTCACACTTTGTTTTCTTGTTATTTTTAGCAGATTCACTATTTTCTGTGTCATTAGATTTCCTTTTCGCAGCTTTTGTAAACCACTCTGTTAAGGGTTTTTGTTTTTGTGAGGTCTGTAAAGACACCCTTTTATTGCATTCATCAGACTTATTTCTGGAATTATTTACCAATGTCAGTACTGGATGCCAAGACAAGACTTTGATTGGCCTTAGGTATGTTAGGGCAATGTCAGCATTTACTTCATTAATGTTTAGCCATGCCTGAAACATAGGAAATCACTTTAATTATTTTGAATATGTATACATGCTTGATATAACTCCCGGATTGTAACTTGGCCAGCGTTTGCTGTGTGTCTCACTCTCTCACAAAGTCTGTCTTTGTCAGAGAGTGAGACACACAGCAAAGGCTGGCCAAGTTACATTCCAAGAGTTATATCTTGCTACTTTTAACATAGTACATTTAATATACATATGTAATGTGGCTCATATCATAACAGTTCAAAACTAACATCTATTTGCTCTTCAGAGTCCAATATTGCAGGCATTCTGTGGTGCATCCAGCTCAGGGTGTTATTTGATTCCATTGTGATTACAGAGTAGCTATAAATGATAGTGTCTTCAACATGCCAGACAGAGTAGACTCCCGCCATGTGAAGCAGTCTGATTCCCTTCCAACCATTTACTTCATCATAATCTGTATTCCATGTTGAGGAGTCATCCATCTGAAAACACATTTTTCTGTGAATTGAATAAATGATTTTTCTGTCCTTACAGCTACAATAAGACAAGAGTGTGGTTATTAAGACCTGGCTTTGAAATTGTTATAAATATTTTATTACCTTTACTTTTTCATCTTGTGGGGCATAGATATAATAAGGTTTTTTACTCTTGGTTTGTTTGTCTGTTGTCTGCCACTCATAAAAGCCTTCCACAACTATGATGCAGCGGCCGCCATCCCGGAGAGCTGCTCCATATAACTTTGAACCTTTAATATTTTCTAGCCGGCAGTTGTTAGTGCTCAAATTGTGGTTTCTGTAATCTCCCTGTGCATTTACAATTAATATTTAAAATTGGATGATTATGAAACATAAAATCTGTCTTTCTCCAGTATGTTATGCAGCAGCCTACCTTGTGCCATTGGGGTATCATCCCCCACATCATAGGTTTTAGCTGTCTACCATCACGCCCTGACTTCACAGCCCCAGCAGAAACTAACACTGGGGTGACCTGTGTCGGTGCTATATTATATGAAGGAGTATACTCTCTCCCGTCATTATGCTCGTCAGCCCACTCTGGTAGCTTGTAGGTGGCGGAGCCTCGCGGTCTGTAGCTGCAGGCGCATCGCAAGGTGTCTCTTTTGAGGGTACTATACAGCAAACAAAGGATTGAATTAGGTACCTTAGGTTTTTTGTCAATTTTTAAGGTAGGCTATACAATACTAACTGTTATATTTGCTGTTTTAAGTTTTAAATGTTTATCTCTTTGAAATACATACCTATTTTAAAAATTATAATTGATATGTTTATGTGTTAGTTAGTAAGATAGGTAGGGTAGGTGATAGGTACCTAGGTATATGGAATTTTTCTGGAATAAAGATATTATTATTATTAATACTCACAGTCCCGTGCGACCGCACATTTTATAAATCTCAGAACAGAAGGTTTGATATGTACGTTTGATATATTATATTTTATAATACACAGTTTGTTTTTTACAGAGAAAAAAAGTTGACAAGACTGAAAAAATTATAATTCATAGATTCCCCGCCCGGCCCGTTCGTCGGCATTCGCGACTTCCTTCCTTCCTTCGCGACTTCGCGTGTTTTGTTTTGTTTGGTTGAGTTGTGATGTGAGACTTGTGAGCACAGTGAGGGTTGAGAGAGATATTTCGGAAACGGAAACAGAAGACCGTGAAGAATCGATTTCTTTAGTTCAACATCGTAAACGTAGCAGAGAAAGGAATAGACGGAGTGCTGCGTACACCTTTGAGATGGAGATAGAGTTGGTTCTCAAGTTCTCAATAAGCATAAGGTTCAAAATCAGAGATTTTCTTCCACTCATCTGTCAAAACAAGAGCAAACAAGCATTTGACAATGCTGTGACCAACAACAAAAACGCATACGCGGGTGGGACAGGTGATCGTTATTGTTTCTCGCTTACACAAAAATAATTCGTATTATGTCATCTCTTTCTTTTCTTTTTTTTCTGACGATGTGCCATCTCTATACTATACTCCCTTTACGATCGTAAAGTATCTAATCTAGGTAGGTACCTCAGAACAATAACTTATTGTTCTGAGCTAGGTACGTTCAACATCATCTTTGAACCCGTTGCCGAATGCACCCATTTGACACAATTTGACAATAGTTTTGTCAAAAATAGATAGTTTTGCAATCGATTGTTGAACGCTAAAATCATCTCATCTACACTATCGATAGGACAATCGATAGTATCGATGTCAGTGATACTATCGGTAAACACCTTCGAGCAACACGGTAGGGTGGCGCAAAAATCGATATAATTTTATAAATAAAACAATATAATTTTACTTACATGTGAAATGTAACACCATCTTTTTGTAAGTTTGATGTCCCAAACTTCTTTTTGCAGCAAAAAATAGAGGAATTTGGCATTTTAAGTGTAGGCAACGTTCCCTCGCGCGACTTGACTCGGTCTAGTTGGAAATCTGAGCCACAACTAGTTTTATTAAACGCATATGCCCAGCTGGGCTTGTACTTTGGCAGAGGGGAAATAGTGCGAATGGCTACTCCCTTTCCATAGGAAAGGCCGCGCGCGTTCCTCCAAGGTTACGATTGCAGTAGAGGAGACATCGATCGATTGATAGACTATCGATAGGCTTTCGAGTGACAACACTATTTGACAATTCTAAAATTTCTAAATTCGTTTTCTCGATTTGCGACTGCGTTGGACTTTCCTGTTTTAAAATTCTGGATTCTTTGTTCAACCAAGAAGATCAATATTTTCGAACAATAGATGCTAAGCTATTGTTCGCCGGCACCATGGACCACCTCCATTAAGTCCGTGTGAATAAAGTGACAAGAAATCGAAACATGTGGAAGTTTGTATCCCGTCGCTTCCGTGAATCTATTGAGCGGAGCGCTAATTACTTCGATAAAAGGAGCTCTACAGGCCTCACCAATGTTCACAATAACACTACAGACAACAACAAGAGATCAACACCTTGCAAGTGGTACCAGGGAAGGTGTTGCTGGAACACTTACAATGAGGAAAACAACACCAATAACAAACGGTGGAACTTCGATCACCTAAACTGCTCTTGGCTCGGTGCCATCACATGGGTAAGGCTAGTTAAAAATATATTTTATATGAACGTCTGTTGCAGCATGTATGAGCAATGCTAGCAGATAATT
Organism: Argyresthia albistria; assembly: GCA_963457715.1. NCBI lineage: Eukaryota > Metazoa > Arthropoda > Insecta > Lepidoptera > Argyresthiidae > Argyresthia > Argyresthia albistria. The sequence goes on along the minus strand of OY735270.1, from coordinate 5,551,140 downwards.
TTGTTTAACAAGATGCCTGAAGAATTTAAGTCATTATTGTAGGTATTTTAAAAGCTTTTATTTAACTTGCACTGTATGTATGTGGGTGGGTATGTATGTATGTATTCGCGTCAAAAATGTTGGCTTGAATTTGACCCACTTGCTGTCATCCGATTATGCTGAAATTTTGCATTATATCATTTTAATTGAGTAAGTATAAACAAAATACGGGTTTGATTTTTAGCTACGGTTGGTACGACAAAGAAAGGTGTGTACATTACCAAAAAAAATAAGTGTATATATTTCAGAGCCCTATGTTGAAAAGAAAACCTGATCTCCGATTTTGAAATGAAACAGAAATTTTATTTTCTTCTTTTTAGAGCATTTAAATATTGCTTTTTTTTAAATATTTTACTTTTAATTTATTTCATATATTTACTGGTCCATTCATCCAGTTTGACTTAATGTATATGAGCATTACTATTTCAAATTGTGTGGTACTATTGTAAAGTAATTTATATTCTGTAATTCTGTGATTATATTTAAACCTACTCTGATTGATCATGATTACATCTGAGTATTTACTGAGGTGTTAATAAAATATTAAATAACTTTTATAGTTTATTCTTGAACAGTGGGATTATTGGAACTCTAGAGTAACAAAATTAATTCCAAGGTTGCAGCTTGGATGCCGCCCTGTGCAAGCACACTAGATTACTTGTTCTAACCTTCCATGGTTCTTCATAACAAACTAACTCTTTGTATAATTGTATATGTTAAAAAATAATCTCACTAAGTGGCTACTACAACACTGTTTTTGTAACTCTAAGGAATATCTAGATTATTGAAATGAACATTTACAAATTTGAAATTATATGTACAAACTGTATGACATTTTAAATAATTATATAAATTGAAATTATTCAATTAAAAACTAATTACTATAACATTGACCTAATTCATAATTTAAAACTATTACCTACTACTACCTACTACCTAATTTTGCATGCACTTAAGCTGAAAACACTGAACATATTTTAATATTAAGATCCTCCAGTGTACTGTTTTCTGGCAAATAAAGAATCATTTCATTTCAGAATGGAACCCAGATTTTCTGGTTTTTAGTGTTCATGTCTAAATCACCCTTAGCAATGTCTGATCTGTAACTCTTCATATTAAATACCTTTCAAATATAAAATTGTTTCTCAGACTCATGTTTTTACTTTCAGAGTAGTGCATTGGTGCTGGGATGGTATGCATCACAGCTGATCCATTTAAAGACCAAGTACTGCACCCAAGGCCCAAGGAAGTCATGTGAAGCTGGACAGATCTTGAAGAATTTAAGTCCATTTGTGATAAACGTCAATAAATATCCATCATTTCTAGACTCATTCCGACAAGTTAACAGTTCTGATGGCAGCATTGCTCCATCTGTTCAACTTATATCTAATGACCACAGCAGGGATGGCAATCAGAGGAGTGCTAGTACCAGCTCCGGTTCCGGAGTTTCTGACAAGTCTGACAGTGACTTGGGTGATGTACTGAATTCTATTGAAAACAAACTGGGGCTGGCTGCCATTGAGAATGGTCATCATCAGGAAGGTCTTTGTTTGCTCAAGTCGGCAGCGACCAGGAATCATGCACCCGCATTGTACAACTTGGGGCTGTGCTATGAAACAGGACTTGGAGTAACAGCTGATGAGAAAATGGTAATTATGAGATTTTAAAAACTCCAGTCCCACTTAGGTAAAGGCCTCTTTTCTTCATTACACCATTTATTGCAGTCTCTCCAACCCTGGCAGATTTGGCTATGTAATGCCAGCCATATACACAAATTATGGACAGATTCTCATACTGATTTTGTAATAGACAAAATAGTAGATTGTTTACCAAGGGAGTAAAGATCAATTTTTAGGGCGAGAGTGTTTTTTGAATCCTGAGGGAGCAAGGGATTCAAAGTACATCACTCGAGCCAAAAATAATTTTTACTCCTGTGGTGGACACTACTTTTCATCACCCTCGATGAGAAAAGTAGTAAGTAATCAATAAAATAACCTACATGCTATACAGGGTGTAACAGCTAGAAAGGGGTGTACAAGCGGAAAGAGGGACATCATTCTGAACAACTTTCACTATGGGACCGAATTGATCAGAGCAACTTTATTTTTATTAACTCAGTACATTTCGGGCCTAGCTGTCAGCTGATCTGTACGGTGGAGTGAAAAATAATGTTGCTCTGATTAAGTCGGTCCCATAGTGAAAGTTGTTCAGAATGATGTCCCTAACATCCTTCTTTCGGCTTGTACACCCCTTTCTGTTACACCCTGTATTTATTTACACAATTGTCGTGACATGTTATGTGTAATAGTTTGTTGGCAGAAATCTCTTGTTAGAGATAAGCTCGCCTTTGTACATTGTCTGTCTATTATAAGTTTTCTGTATGTCATTCTTGTGTTAGTACAATAAAGAAATTAGGTACGAATATGTCCTCCACATCGTTAAAGCTTGTTTAGTATTGGCTAAATCTTGAGAATTGGTTCAAAAAGCATTTTCAGATAACCATTTTGTTGCTCTTGAATTTTTCTTCAAGATTACAGTTTTTACATACCTATGTATATTCCTCGTGATTTTATTGGTAACAGATCTTGTATTTGTCATTCGCGTTTGTTGTTATACCATCTTGAGTTAGACACTCACTTTCACTCATATTCTTTACTTATATCCGCAAACGAAATTGAAATAATTTCGGCATTCAGATTTGGCGCACTTTGTTTACAAATTTTCCACAACTTTTTAATTATTTGGTCCGTGTTTCGATATCAATTCTGTAAGGTTGTTTCTCTGTTGTCACCAATCGGTGTGAATCGGTTCGGTCGATTGGATTATCGGTTCGGTCGATTGGATTATCTAATCTGTGTCGAGTACGCATTTTAGTACAAACTTTTTTTAATTGGCTGTTTTTTGAATCGAACTCTCTTATAATTGGGTCTGTCAGCCTGAATGGTAGTGAAACTGATTAGTGACAGATTTTTTCCTTTGTACTGGCAACAAAATTAAAAAGTTACTTTTAGTCCCTAGGGACTAAATGACCTACTTTAGTCCCTATTTGCCGGGACTAAAGTAGCTCTTTTTGAATAGATGTGATGAAAAAATACATTAATTTATGTATGAATAAATCTTAAGCTCAAGCTCAAATCACCTCTTCATTGTGGTTATAAAGAAGTTACGTTACAAAACAATACACCCAATTCTTAATATCCTGTCTTCCCGCAGGCTATGGAGATGTACCGCGCCGCTGCTGCGTTAGAGCACCCCCGAGCCATGTACAACCTGGGCGTGTACTACGGCCAGGGCCGCGGCGGGCTGGCGCGCGACCCGGACACGGCCACGCGGCTGCTTCGGCTGGCCGCTGTCAAGGGCCAGGAGGACGCTCTGACGGCGCTCAAACATCTCGAAAAAGATGTAAAACAAGAGGATGTGGGAAGTTTCCAATATGCATACGCACCTTTTATGCACAATGAAAAGGATATGATGCCAATGCAGTCCAATCTGTTTGTCCATAACATTAATTGTGAAGCTACAGTTTATTAATCTGTTTTAATAGAAGTGTGGGGATGGTTTTTTTTGCTTTGTTTTGACATAGATGATGAGGTTCGGTTTTTAAAATTAGTGTAAACTATAAACTGTAGCTTAGTCTTAGGATTAATAGTTATACAGGTGTCCCGTTACTGAATGTCAACAGAGTACCAAGAGAATACCTGCCTTCACAGGGTCTGGGATGAAATATAAATAATGTTATGTTATCACCAGCGGCGATGTACCCTCAAAGAAACAGTTTTTTTTATGGAATGGGTAAAGGTATCATTTTTGGTATCATTTGTAACGTCTCTGTAAAAATGATCCTATTTTTATTACCTCTTTCAAATTATCCATCGAAAGTAGAAATTAAGTCCACCTAACAACTTTTAGCGACAGGCCATGTTAATTTTATTTTAATCGATGAGATTTAGAAGCTAATCTCATCCACTTCTTTGTATTAATTAATTGTACTTGGACAATCTTAATTGTTTGTTAATATAGATAGAAAGAATAATTTCAAGCTTCATTATAAAGTTGCGCGAGGCATACAGTACGGGGCCATTGTTTTAGCACGACGACGGGGCGGGACACGACGTGAGCCGAGTATGATACTCAGCGTTTGACTTGGTGGGAGAGAGAGAGAGAGAGAGAGAGAGAGAGAGCGAGACGAGACCCGAAGTGCCAAAACAATGGCCCCGTACTCGTATTTGTTGCTTTGTATTGATTTCTATGGTAGTGCGTGCACTGGATCAGCATTTCTGCGCCCATAGAAATCAATACAAAGCAACAAATCCGTCCGCTCCGTAAGTTGCGCAACTTACGTAGGTTATGTAAAGTATCTGTGGTTATACTTGTAAATCGTTAGACGGTTTAGTATTAGACATAATGTTATTGATTTCTTGTGGATCAAATGGTACGATGAATTAAATTATAATAATTATCTCGTCGATCAAATGTAACAATAACACCCACAAATAAATACGCTTGAAAAGTCGGTTAAAACATATAAAAGGTTTTTTACTAGTTACAACATTATTAGTTTTCCTTTATCCCCAGTAGACCTGTGGAAGAAATATGTATCTCTCTCTCTCTAGATTAAACAGTCAGAGATAACTTTATTTGACACTTCATATCCCCTAAAAATTAATTTAATTATTTATTTTTTAAGTAAAAATATACTCAATATATTGTGAACATTTTAAGCGTCTACCTGCTACCATTTATCAATATCGAGCAAAAATGAGCAAAAAAATCACGTTTGTTGTATGGGAGCCCCCTTATTATTAAATTTCTTTTGATTTTTAATATTTGTTGTTATGGCGGCAACAGAAATACATCATCTATGAAAATTTCAACTCTCCAGCTACCACGGTTCATGAGATACAGCCTGGCGACGGACAGACGGACAGCGAAGTCTCAGTAATAGGGTCCCGTTTGGCACCCGGAAACCTAATAAAAGAGCAAGTTTAATTTTAGTTGTTTATTGTTCTAAGCATATTACTTAAAAATATATTTTTACAGTTATGTTACATACCACGCATAATTTAATAATTAAATCACACATACAATTTGTGTTACTCGTATGTAATCGCACATCTACGTACGGTACGCATGTTATATTACATAGCATAGCATACGAGCTTCCTCACAAAGTAATAATAATAATAATAAAAATCTTTATGTGTAAGGAATAATCCTAAATGTAACATTTAGGGATGACATTCGAGATGTGTTCACAACACTAATCGCCATACTACCATTAGACCTCGTGACGCCAAAGATAAATTCAAATGTCGGTTAGTGTTGCGAAATCATAAATATAATAGGACCCTAACAAACGATACAGAAAAATCATCCACAGCAACACCTAGCAAAGGAAAGGAATGGTTTAAAATTAAGCAATAAAAGGATAGCCATACACCTAAATTAAAGGGGTATGTAATTTTTTGAAAATATAAATTGGTCAGATAGGAATTAGGATGCAGTACAGTATCCAGATATGTTCACAATCAACTAAACACTTTTATAGTGAAACATTCATCCATCACATTCTTAAAATGTCATCTTGCGGTCGTTCAGGAGATTGCCTCGCGCGTTCATTATACCTACAAGAGAGAAACAAACATTAGTCATCCATCAATTAAAGGTGATCGCGCCGCCGCCGCCGCCGCACCGTACGCGCCGCATTTACTGGTAGCCTTGCAGTTTGCACATTTTACGGAATGCGGCGCGAACGGTGCGGACGGCGCGGGCGGTGCTGATGACACCCTGTGCGATCACCTTTAATGGATAGATCACATCGCGTTATCACATCACTTAACGATAGAGGTCTGTACTCTGTGCTTAGCTTTGCGTCTATCAATACAGATGAATGCCTCTTTTGGGTGAAATAAGAGACCAACATTCGTACAAATTGCCAAATCACACTAGAAGGAAGAAGGATACTTCTAGGCAGTGTGTTTACTTACGTACGTTCGGATTAGCGTTTTTTCCGCATGTATATTTCAAAATCGGCGTTCCATCAGGTGCCTTTACCCTACGTTCTATCGCGCAGGGAAAGCGCCATATTATGATATGGCCAATTCGAAAATATCATAAAATTATGAAATCTTTTGGGGCAAACACTGTGGTAGCATAGTGTGGGCCCCTTCGACGACCCACACTTATTGCGGCGATGGTGGCTGGTCCGGACGTGGATAAAGAACACGCAGAATTTCAGTAGGCAGGTTGCAGCTTCCTTGGCTCGGCGGTAGGGAGAGAGTGGACAGTGCTCCCGGCTTCCCGCTAGCTGCTTCTAGTTGTTTCCTCTCTGGCGGACTGTATTGGACTGAGTTGTTAACTCTCCGCCGGACTGAAGTGGACTGAGTTGTTAACTCTCCGCCGGACTGAAGTGGACTGAGTTGTTAACTCTCCGCCGGACTGAAGTGGACTGAGTTGTTAACTCTCCGCCGGACTGAAGTGGACTGAGTTGTTAACTCTCCGCCGGACTGAAGTGGACTGAGTTGTTAACTCTCCGCCGGACTGAAGTGGACTGAGTTGTTAACTCTCCGCCGGACTGAAGTGGACTGAGTCGCCGCTTGCTGTGCGCCCGTATTTATACTCGCGGGCGCACACTGTGCCAGGTGATCTTCGAGAACACACTCGAAGATCACCTGGCGCACACTGTGCGTGGCTGTGGCGGCGAGGAAATAGCAGCGAGCGGGATGGAACGCTTTTCTCTATCTGTCTCTCTCTCTCTCTCTACTTGACCGCGCCAAGAAAACACACAAACAAGTGAATCTTTATTACGAAATATTTACAGGGCTATTTACAAGACTTAAACCATAGCAAAGACATAGTAGACGACTTAAAATATTACAAACACAATATTAAACTAACAAATATTACACTATGTCGCGAACATCTTCTCCCGCCGCAGTCTCCTTGAGCTGTAATTCTTGCGGTTCGCGGTTCACAGGCAGGATGATCAGCTTCTTCGTGGGACGTCGCAGGATTCCACGCGCCGTCCTGACGTCTACAGCGCGTATCTCTCCGTCTGGTCCTGGGAAGACAGCTACGACTTGTCCCCTCGGCCAAACGTTGCGAGGCAGTGTCCCGTCGACGATGAGGACTAAGTCTCCGATCTTTATGGCCCCTCGTGCGTGGGGCTCCCGCCGGTATTGCAGCTCTGGCAGGTACTCGCGTACCCATCTGGCCCAGAAGACGTCGGCGAGTCGCTGGCTAGCGATCCAAGTCTTGCGGCTGATGTCGTCTCCTTCGACGAAAGCGCCTGGCAGCGGCACTCTGGACGGCCCTCCCATGAGGAAGTGGTTTGGCGTGAGCGGCTCGTCATCCTCCGGTGACATGGAGATATGGGTCAGCGGGCGGCTGTTGATAGTGTGTTCCGCCTCGATGAGCAGCAGAGTGATGAACTGAAGAACTCTGGCAGTGGATCTCATCAGTCGTAACCAGCTGGAGAACCGTGCGACATCTAGGAGAGCTTCGGCAAAGCGTGGTGGCGTGGTTGCCACGTTCACGCGCTCTTCCCCGGTTTCCATCTTGTCGGCGAACTCTTGCTGCGGCCAATCTTCTTCCGGCTGACGTAGGAAGTCGGGTCCGGCAAACCATCTGTCGAAGTCACGCGGCATCATTCTTGTGGCGTCATCCGCCACGTTGAGTTTGGTGGGGACCCACCGCCATTCGTTGGTTCTGGTGGTCTCGGCGATCTCTGCAACCCGATGTGCGACGAACGGCTTGTAGCTGCGCGGACCTGTGCGCAGCCACGTCAGCACAGTGCTTGGGTCTGACCAGAAGACCCGGCGTGTGGGCTTGAAATCGTGTTCTTCAACGGCTGTCTGAGCTAGGCGGCAGCCCAGTACAGCCGCTTGAAGCTCCAGGCGTGGGATGGAGACTGTCTTCAGAGGAGCGACGCGTCCCTTGGCGATGATCAATGAGACTTGCGGCAGCCCCTCTTCATCTGTAGTTCTCCAGTAGACGGCAGCGGCATAGGCGGTTGAGCTGGCGTCGACGAAGATGTGCATCTCAGCTGCTCGTTCCCGTGCCAAGTATGGGTGGCAGCGCGGGATTGACAGCTGTCCCATTCTCTTAATGTTGTTGGCCCATATGTTCCAGGCCTCAGCTTCGCTCGGTTGCAGCTTGTCGTCCCATCCCGTTCCTGAGCGCCAAGTGTCTTGCAGGATTCTCTTGGCTTGTACGGTGACCGGCGTTGCTAGGCCCAGGGGATCATATATCGACATGACTACCCTGAGCGCCTCCCTCTTCGTCGGTGTTCTCTCGCCCATGATGATGGCTGCTGGGACCTTCGTCAGATTGGTGTTGAAGCCAAGCGTGTCGGCTTTGGTGTCCCAGATCATCCCGAGGATCTTCTCCGGCGCAAGTTCGACGACGTTCTTGATTGACTCCGGTTCCAATTCAAGTCTGACTCGCGCTGAGTTGGACGCCCATTTATGTAAATGAAAGCTTCCCTCTTTGTGGATGTTAGCTACTTCTGTGGAGATCTCGAGCGCCTCTTCTTCTGTGTTGAAGCTTGCCAGGTAGTCGTCCATGTAGTGGTTGCGTAGTATCGCATCGACGGCCTTTGGATGTTCTTCGGCGTGGCGTTCGGCGTTCGCATTCTTCACAAAGATCGCCGTGCATGGTGACGACTTCGCACCGAAGATGACACTCTTCATTCGGTATTCTGTTGGCGGGCCCTCGCGTCGGCTTCCTCTCCACAGGAAGCGCTGCATGTCTCTGTCTTCTTCTCGTATGTAGATCCGTAGGAACATGTCCTTGATGTCCCCGGTGACGGCTATTGGTCGCTGGCGGAACCGCATCAGGATCCCAGGGAGTGATTGGAGTAAGTCCGGTCCCGACAGCAGTAGGTCATTGAGGCTGACCCCTCTGGACTTGGCGGCGGCGTCGTGAACGATGCGCAGCTTCTCTGGCTTCTGTGGGTTGATGACTGCGAAATGCGGAAGGTACCAAGTCTTCGTTGATTTGGTAGTCGGCGCTTCTTCCGCGAAGTCGCTGCTCAGGAACGCTGCCATCTGTGTCTCGTATCGCATCTTGAGATTCTTGTCCTTGTCGAGTTTCTTCTCGATCATGAGGAGTCGGCGATAGGCGGCGTCGTAACTGTCAGGTGGAGTGAAATCGTCGTGTCTCCACAGCAAACCGGACTCGTAGCGGCCATCCGGAGTGCGTCGCGTTGTCTTCTTCAGGATACTCAGCGCTCGGCTCTCGTCCGGGGTGACTGAGTTGCGTGGCTGCACCCCCAAGGACTCCAGGGCGAAGTGTTCTTTCATAAGAGCCTCCATTGACTCTTCTTCTGGAGCGCTGACGACGACATGGTTGACACGATGTACTAGCGCTTGCCGAGGAACGTGCCCGTGCAAGACCCAACCCAGCTCAGTCAGTGACGCGACAGGCTGGTTGCGGGCTCCGAAGCGTGTCACCATGGAGAACAACAAGTGGAAGTTGTCCTGCCCCAGAAGTATCGTTGGCTGCCCCTTGTCGTAGACGAGTTGGTCTTCGAGATCCTTCAGATGTTTGCATTCTGCAATGAGTTGTCGCGACACCGTCTGTGATGAGATGTGAAGATCTTCCATTGTTCTCGCTGAAATGTCGAAGCTTCGCTCTTGATTTCTTCCTTTGATGCTGAAGTTGACGCGCCGAGATTGTGGATTGTCAATCTTCACTCCGGCGACACCCTCAATGTGAAATGGCTCTGCTTGTCCCGTAGCACCGATGCTCTCAGCTGTGGCGGCGTTGATTATCGTGCAGGTCGATCCATCATCCATCAAAGCGTATGTATCCACGCTTCCATTTGGCCCGCTGACTTGTACTGGGATGATCTTCAATGCAGCTGACATTGATGTTTGTGTCGACGCGACGAACGTGGTTGGTATCTCTTCGCAATGGTGCAGTTGGGCTTCTGGCTCATCATGATGCAGCAGTCTGTGATGGCGGTATGTGTATCCATTGATGTTGCACTGGGTAGTTTTGCAGACGTGCCGTATGTTCCTGGTGCACAGGCAGCGGAAGCACAGTCTATGCTTCTTGGCGAGTTCCCACCGCTCTGATACCGTAACCTTCTTCATAACATCGCAGTCTGCCGGCTTGTGATCGGCTTCGCAAAGGCGGCATTGCGGCGTGCGTTTCTTCAACGGCGGCGTGTCATCAGCAACGTAGGTGCGGACGACTTTCTTGGCGGGTGGCTCCCGCCGGTCTTCAGGTGCGATGTTCTCCGCTGGGGCGAAAGTACCACATCTTTCTGCCGCAGCGGACAGGAAGTGTGACAGCTTCAATAGGTCCGGCTGCTCCTCCGGTTGCTCAGCATCGTAGTCGTAGTACTTGTATCGCAGCGCTGCCGGAAGCTTCTCGACTATGCCGCGCACTACTTCTGCGTTGTAAAGATAGTGCGGCTTGCCCAACGCTTGTATGGTGCTGACTGTGTTGAGGACCTTTGACGCGTAGATGCAGATGTCTCTTGGGTTCTCTTGAAGCTTCGGCAGGGCCCGTAGTTTATTGAGTTCTACGGCCACAAGTGCGTCTGGGCGGCCGAATCTAGTCTGCAGCATCTTCATAACGGCAGCGGATGTTGTCGATCCGATGAAGAGACATTGAACAGCTTCCTTGGCTGCTCCTCGAAGGCAGCGGCGTAGACGTGACAGATTCTCTTGTTCTGTTAGGCGGCTTGCTGTCTCTTCGTAGGCTGCTTTAAATGGCAGCCAGTCATTTGACGCTCCATTGAAAGGCGGCAGCTCCAGTGTGCGTGGGTGCACTGCTGTTCTTGAAGCCAATGTGATAGCGGCTGCAAGTTCGCTGAGATCAGTGCGAACGCGCGACGGTGGCGCTGCAGGGGGGAGCCGTTGGAACTGTTGCGACGTCGGTAGCAGTGGTTCTTGTGACAGAGGCGGTGGCAGTTGCAGTTGCTGCGGCGGCGGTGGCAGTTGCTGCGGTGGCGGTGCTTCTTGTCTCTCGGCGTAAACCACGGCTTGGGCGTGTGGCGGAGGTGCGTCGAGACACGGCAGTGGTCTCTTAGGCCTGACGCACTCTTCAGCAGACGGCAGGAAGGGGTTGTCTTCAAGGGCAAGTACCGACTTCCTGACCCACTCGGTCGTTTGCTGGTCTCTGATGGTGTCGACTTCTTCTTGAGATGACTCGTCCTCGGATGACGCTGTCTCTAGCATTGCGACGCGAGTTCGGGCTAACTCCACCTCTTTCTGCAGTAATTCTTCCCGCGCTCGCAATAAATCTCGATGACGCTTGCTCGCGGCTTTGGAGCGAGCGACAGTAGAGCGAGCGACGAAGCGGCGGCTTGCAGTGTATTCGGCGGCAGAGGTGGCGGCAGCGGCGGCGGCGACTGCGGTGGCGGCGACGGCGATGGCGGCGGCGGCAGGTTCGCGGGGAGACGTAAGGGGCGTTGGGGCGGCTGCCACGACTTCGATCCTTGACGGCGTCTGCGGCAGTGTAGACTCCGTCGTTGTCGTGGTGCCCGTCGTTCCTGTGGTCTCCGTGGCGGACGAACCCGTAGTGCCATCGGACGTGGTCGCAGTCTCGCCCGTATCCATAGGCGATGTGGACGAGTCTCCCTTCTGGCTGCGTGTAACAACCATTTTTATCCAAATCCGGCTCGAAGGACCAGAAAATGTGGGCCCCTTCGACGACCCACACTTATTGCGGCGATGGTGGCTGGTCCGGACGTGGATAAAGAACACGCAGAATTTCAGTAGGCAGGTTGCAGCTTCCTTGGCTCGGCGGTAGGGAGAGAGTGGACAGTGCTCCCGGCTTCCCGCTAGCTGCTTCTAGTTGTTTCCTCTCTGGCGGACTGTATTGGACTGAGTTGTTAACTCTCCGCCGGACTGAAGTGGACTGAGTTGTTAACTCTCCGCCGGACTGAAGTGGACTGAGTTGTTAACTCTCCGCCGGACTGAAGTGGACTGAGTTGTTAACTCTCCGCCGGACTGAAGTGGACTGAGTTGTTAACTCTCCGCCGGACTGAAGTGGACTGAGTTGTTAACTCTCCGCCGGACTGAAGTGGACTGAGTTGTTAACTCTCCGCCGGACTGAAGTGGACTGAGTCGCCGCTTGCTGTGCGCCCGTATTTATACTCGCGGGCGCACACTGTGCCAGGTGATCTTCGAGAACACACTCGAAGATCACCTGGCGCACACTGTGCGTGGCTGTGGCGGCGAGGAAATAGCAGCGAGCGGGATGGAACGCTTTTCTCTATCTGTCTCTCTCTCTCTCTCTACTTGACCGCGCCAAGAAAACACACAAACAAGTGAATCTTTATTACGAAATATTTACAGGGCTATTTACAAGACTTAAACCATAGCAAAGACATAGTAGACGACTTAAAATATTACAAACACAATATTAAACTAACAAATATTACACTATGTCGCGAACACATAGGTTAAGACTAGAGGGGGGTGAGCGCAGCGATGTTCCCGAATAGTCTTCGTGTTAGTTTGACATGTATAATACAAAAAACAT
>OY735270.1:5347597-5538403 GCA_963457715.1 Argyresthia albistria | reverse complement strand
AACACGCTTGAAAAGTTTATACCAAGGCCATTTTGTTTTGGTAGGTAAGCCTTCTTTTAATGAAACTAAATTTAAATGATATGGCAATGTCGTCCCCGGACTTCTACAAAGACTTTAAATATTAATTGATGAATTACGACGTCTCTATTTATCATGTAGAACTTTTAGAAAATAATTATAAAATTAATAGTTTTTAATTACTTTTGTTTTCATACAAATCTCAGAGCACAGAAATTAATTTTTTCCTTTTGGCCACTTCAAGTTTGGCTGCCAGTGATGTTTTAATTAAATACTCTTTGGTGCGTTGAAATGATGTTTTGCAGTCTGCATGACATTGATATAATGAGTGAGTGAACCTCATTGTACGGAAATTGTAGATGGGTGTCTCACGTTTTCCAGTAGGAGTAGGTTGTAGACAGTGCTGCTTACGGCGGCGTTTAGTAGGTACTAAAGGCCCTAAAAGCGCGGCAAGCTTTGAATCAATTCAAATGTTATTTTTCAACTAGCTACAAAGTTATTCTGACATAAGATGATAATTTGAACAAAACTTTTTGGGTATTTCATGAAAAATACAGTTACAGATCACACATATACAGGGTGGAACAAACGAATGGGCCCTGGAGGGAAAGTACCTTAAAATCTCAAGATATCCGTCCGTCCGTCTGTCTGTCACCAGGCCGTATCTCAAGAACCGTGGTAGCTAGACAGTTGATATTTTCACAGATGACGTATTTCTGTTCCCGCTATAACAACAAATACTAAAAACAAAATAAATTTAATATAAAGGGGGCTCCCATACAATTAACGTGTTTTTTTGCGGTTTTTTTAACCGACTTCCCAAAGGAGGAGGTTTGGAAAATTAGACCGATTAGACCTATAGTGATTTTTGTGTTTTTCATAATAACTCGTGCAAATGCACATGGTAAGCATAATATTGTGATGCGGAACTGCTGATGAAGACCACATATGGCCACCAGATCTGCTCAATACTAGGTACAAATACAATGCGTGGCTGACGGGCAGGCAACGCATAGCCTAAACCGATGGACCTAGAGCCATGAAACTTTGTACAGGGGTTCCTTAGTAGCGTGGGGTAGCACTGATATGGGATTTGACAAAATTAATTCCCCTGGGGAGGGGGATAAGGGGTTACAGTTTGTATTAAACTCAATCTAATCAAATAGGGTTTGTGGAAGTCGGTTTTTTCTAAAGTTTACTTTTTGTTCCAATTATATAGATAATGGTACGGAACCCTTCGTGCGCGAGTCTGACTCGCACTTGGCCGGTTTTATTCTTTCTATCGAGCTAGATTTAAGGCTGAGTGTGATATTTGTTTCACTAAGTACATCAGATCTGTCGAGGATAGCATCACAGACAGCGTTAAACATTTCTGGACCTTTATCTCAAATCGCAAAGATAAATCTGGTATCCCATCGAACATGCACTACCTTCAAAATAAATCCAATAACCCAAAGGACATCTGCAAAATGTTCTCTGACTTCTTTCACTCCGTCTACGAACCATCTTCTCTCGCTAAGATTGAGCAATGGTCCCCACCAACCCTTTGTGCTGATAACAACGTTATGTTAAATAACATTTCACTGTCTGAATCTAAAATTCATAATTCATAATTTCTTTATTGCACACAAAAAGTTACATAGGACAGTAAAAACCATAGCAAACGTGTACAAAGGCGAGCTTATCTCTAATAAGAGATCTCTTCCAGCAAACCAAATAGGGATGAGACAGGTGGATTGCTGAGCAGGAGTAGACCCATGTGTACAATACATATAATTATTACTTACAAATCAATAGACTACATAAACTAGTGCATACTTATATAAATAAATATGAAATATATTTATATAATATACATAAACTAATAAATACTATACATACATACTACCTATAATTCTATAAAGACAGGTAATGCTTCTTCACACGACTCTTAAAAATACTGAGAGTAGGACTATCCCTGATGGTGCAGGGGAGTGCGTTCCACAAGCGGATAGCACGAAGTCTAAATCCGTGCTCATAGGACGCGGTGCTATGAGGTGGTACTGTGAGCAAGGACACTGCTTGAGTTCTCCGAGGCCTGCTGGAAGAAAGAAATTGAAAATGAAAACGGTCTCGTAGGTAGGATGGATACCGTGGATTCCGTAAAATATTGTAGAGAACAAATAGGATGTGAGAATCCCGCCGAAGACGGATCGGCAGCCACTTCAACTCTTTGCGATGCTGTGATACATGGTCGTATTTGCGCAACCCGAAGATAAACCGAATCCCGAGATTTTGAAGTTGTTCGAGTTTATTCAGTAGTTCTTCGTTAGCGCTGACCCAGCAAACGTCCGCATAATCGATGAGGGGTAGAAGGAGACACTGAGCGAGGGTGATTTTGGTTTGACGAGGTAAGAAGTACTGAAGTCTCCTGAGAGAGTGAAAGGTAGCAAATACTCGTCGACTGACCTCATTAACATGAAATGACCAGGACAGCTGGCTATCGAAGAAAAGTCCCAGGTTTTTGGCTTTGTCACCATAAACGATCGTGGTACCATTGAACGTGACAGGAGGAATGGCCTGTTGTTGCAATAAGTTGAGAGAATGTCTGGTACCTATGATCATCGCCTGGGACTTGCTTGGGTTAACCAGCAGACCGAAAGATGAGGCCCAGCCTCTTACACCCTCAAGATCAGCGTTCAGTGTCTCCACAGCAGAGTTTACATCATCAGGAGAGAAGTGGCGATAAATCTGAAGATCATCAGCATAAAGATGATAAGAGGAAGACAAGACGTCCGAGATGGAATTAATGAAAATTGAGAATAGAAGAGGAGAAAGAATACCACCTTGAGGGACGCCTGTAAAGAGGTCACACCATTCAGTTGATGACTCCTCGGACCTGATACGCTGTTGCCGATCTCTCAAATAAGAGTCGAACCAGCTGGCAGAAAGGGCGGAGACGTTCAGAGATTTGAGAATCTCAACTAGAAGGTCGAAATCAACGCAGTTGAAGGCACTACTGAAGTCAAGTAAAGCCAACACCGAAAGCTGCTTTTGGTCCATGGCTAGCTGGATGTCATCTGTGACTTTCAGCAGAGCCGTAACGGTACTATGACCCGGTCTGAATCCAGATTGGTACATGTTCAGCAGATTGTTTGAGTGCAGGTAATAGGAAAGCTGGGTATGGACAATGGATTCAAGGACTTTGGATAGGATAGGTAGGATTGAAATAGGACGATACTCTTTAAAAGAAGTCTAAAATCTTAACATCACTAAAACTTCTTGACCCTACCAAGGGTGCAGGTCCTGACGGCCTTCCACCTCTTTTCCTAGTACGCATTTCTGCTAATATTAGTTTACCCCTCCGCGTTATTTTTAACAAGTGCCTGAAAGAAGGAGTATTTCCTATTAGATGGAAAATTGCTAATATCACTCCCGTACACAAGTCCGGTTCAAAACAGAATATTGAAAATTATCGTCCCATTTCTATATTATCGGCATTGTCAAAACTTTTTGAGAGACTTGTACACGATGAGATTTACCCCTCTCTTCACAATATAATAATTGAAGAGCAGCACGGCTTTGTGAAGCGCAGGTCCACTACCACTAATCTCATGGTCTTCACTAACCATCTTTTTGAAAACATGGACGACAGGACCCAAACTGACGCGGTGTATACAGACTTCAGAAAAGCTTTCGATAAGGTCGACCACGAGTTATTATTACAAAAAATTGCTTTCAATGGCATACGAGGTAACCTCCTACGATGGTTCTCGTCTTACATTACTAACCGAAGCCAAAGAGTTGTAGTAAACGGCTTCCAGTCAGACATGATCAAAGTCACCTCTGGTGTCCCGCAGGGTTCCATACTAGGTCCCCTACTATTTATTATTTTTATTAATGACATTAAGCACTGTTTCCTAAATTCAAAGTTCTTACTATATGCAGATGACTTAAAAGTTTACCGCAGAATTAAAACCACTGATGACAGTGAACTCCTTCAAGATGGTTTGAATAGATTCTCAAAATACTGCAACGATAACAAACTACAACTTCATATTGACAAATGTAACCATATCACTTTCACTAAAAACACTAATATTTTACTTTCTCGTTACACATTAAATGGGAAAAATCTTGCAAAGGTGGACTCCCTGCGGGATCTAGGGGTACTACTAGACTCTAAATTACACTTAGACCTACATATTGAGAAAATAGTTAATAAAGCATTTCAAATGTACGGATTCGTTATGAGAGCAACCAAGGACTTTAGGCGCCCTTCTACTTATCTTTACCTTTACAAAACTCTAATACGATCACAATTAGAATACGCCGTCCCCATTTGGAATCCTTATTATGACAAATACACCGTAATTATTGAAAACGTACAAAGGAAGTTCCTTCGAGCGTTGCATTATAAATTTCATCGCCCACGCTCCAAACTCTCATATCCTAAGCTACTTAAGTTATACAACCTACCTACGCTTGAATCTAGGCGTACAATCCTGGAAGCAACGATATTATATAACCTATGCAACAACAATTTCGACTGCAGAGATCTCACTTGTAAATTGTGCTATTTGGTGCCTCGATCATTTCATATGCGTGCTGTGCGTGACCGAAAACTATTCGCGACCACGCAGTGTAAAACAAATGCAGGACTACGCGTACCTCTGCGAAAACTGGTAGATACTTTCAACACACACTTCGAGACTGTAGACATATTTAGTACACCAATACACAAATTCAAACAGCAGGTTTCGGAGATAACATCTGAATATCAGGACCTTAAGTTTTGTCAGGATCGGGATCAGCTGTAGTTTCAGTTTTCGAATTACTGAATTGTAAAAAATTACAATATATTTTTGTAGCGCGTTGGACTAAATTTTTTTTAATTTTTATCTATGTTTTAGATTCCTGTTTTTTTTCTTTTTCTTTTGTAAACACATATTTTTACAAGCTTGAGATACATATATTTATCTATATAAAATGTAAAAACACTTACATGTAAAATCATGATTATTTTGTTAACAGCAGCCCCAACTAAAATGTACCTGTGGATGATGCTGTGGGCTTCACAATAAAACATTTTTGTTTTTGTAATAGTTAGTTACATCTATGTATTGTGCAGTTGTTTTTCGTCCCAAATAAATAAAATAAAATAAAATCTCAACCACCGCGCACCGATCAAAATTAGACCAAGCAAATCTCGGGAAGTTATTTGGTTGCTATTAGCACTTAATCATATTATTATTGAATTTTCAACCATACTTAAGGTAACTGAAGAATCAAGAATAAAATGTTATACATCTTTCCGATTCACAAATGTTTAAATGGTGTATCGATTCTTTTGATTAATTGATTTTTATGAGCAATATCCCCTCACTTACAGGCTAAGATTGACATCTGTCAAATTGCCTGTTATATTGGATAGGGTATAGGGTCTCTCTTCGCTCGTGCGGATCAATATGTCGCATTCAAAAGATGTGCTTTATCTGCGTGAGTTGAAATCTATACCAAGCCGTGGTTTAAGGTAGAAAATATTGTAATCTTCGGGTATTTTGCAGTCTCTGCTAATTTAGCCTGAGTACAATCGATTGGCTCTGGCGTTTGCTGTGTCTCGCTCTCTCACAAAGTCTATCTCTGTGCGAGAGCGGGACACGCACGGCGGGCGCTGGCCGAGTTGCATTACGGGAGTGATACCATGGATTATAATAGTATAAGTGTAATAAAAACAACTGTAATTTCATTTAAATATAAGAAAGAAAGATAGTTATTATGTAAGGATCTGCCTCGACGGAGCAAGTAGAGGAACACACAAATCACAATGTACAACTAAAGATACCTAAAATCCTGCGTAAATTACAAGTGTATCTACTGTGCATCATTGAGACGGGTCAATAAAATTATGTGTCAGATGGTTCATTACTCTGGAACGAGCGACAGAGATCACGCATAAACCACGTAGGTTTCCGTGATTGCCCCGTAAACCTAGTTTAAAAAAATAATAATTGTAACAAGGATAATAAAGAAAAAAAAGAACAAACGACTAATTACTGTACTAACAAAGCCTAAGCTAACAATGGCTCGATCCAAAAGACCATATGACTTGACATCTCTTTCCCTCACCTCTCAGAGCGCAGCTTCTCCCTCTCTATCGCGAGGCGATGCTTCTCCTGGCGCTGTCTCCTCTCTCTCTCCCGCAAGGCCTCCTCGGCCGCGCGGCGTCTCCTTTCCTCCTCGCGCGCGGCGCGGGATCGCTCGCGGGCGCGGGCAATGTCGCGCTCTTTCTGTTCGGATACACAAATATTTTTACCGTGGACCAACTGGTTTTGGGTAACTAGCTAGGGTGGGGGCAACTGGGATGTATGGGGAAAGGCATCATGCAATGTTTGTTTTGTATGAACTTAAATGGCCTCTTGCTCACTCACAAAAATACACTGTATGGAGGGAAGCAGAAACTGCGTGGTCAGAAACATTGCAACATCCAAGAACCAAGCCACAGAGGTCGTTGGTTGATGGTCATAGGTGTGTGAAAAACAGGTGTGTGAAAAAAGCTCTGCGGCGTTTTTGTTTTGTTCATCTTATGGTGCTCCTAAACGGGCCGGGTTTTGCTGCAGTATGTAGCCGGCAACTATTGTTGTCCCTCTCTTACTCACATGTTAGAGAAAGATACCAATAGTTGCCGGCCACATATTGCAGTGAAAATATGGCTCGTTTAGGAGCAACTTTATAGAAACTAAATTGGATTGAAGATAGTTATGAATGGTTAATGTGATATGGATTAGTTAGGCATTCACGCTCATTTAAAACCAATGGCATGCATAACAGGCAAATTATTAATGTAAGAATTAATTATTAGTACACAAGCGATACGAGAACAAAATCTATTGGCCTTTAGGCATTCGAAAAACATAATATAGCCAACAAGTTTTCCTCAAAACTGCTACAAAAATACATCTACAACAAACTACAGGGCGACAAACGGAGAATAGATTTAACATGTCCATGTACAAGCTAGCGAGGATAGCGGCATCGATAAGGGCCCTGAGTCGCGTACTGAATCGCTCGGCAACAGCTATAGCTAGGGCGCACAATGCCTGTCTGTTTGACAAGCCTGCCAGCAAGTTGTTTGACAAGCCTGCAGCAAGTTGTTTGACAAGTCAGCCAGCAAGTTGTTTGACAAGACAGCCAGCAAGTTGTTTGACAAGTCAGCCAGCAAGTTGTTTGACAAGCCAGCCAGCAAGTTGTTTGAAAAGCCTGCCAGCAAGTTGTTTGACAAGCCTGCCAGCAAGCTGTTTGACAAGTCAGCCAGCAAGTTGTTTGACAAGTCAGCCAGCAAGTTGTTTGACAAGCCTGCCAGCAAGTTGTTTGACAAGTCAGCCAGCAAGTTGTTTGACAAGTCAGCCAGCAAGTTGTTTGACAAGTCAGCCAGCAAGTTGTTTGACAAGTCAGCCAGCAAGTTGTTTGACAAGCCTGCCAGCAAGTTGTTTGACAAGGCTGCCAGCAAGTTGTTTGACAAGCCAGCCAGCAAGTTATTTGTTTGTATGAGTAGAGACGGGTGCAGTACAAGGCGGCGTGAGGAGTATGATGTCAGGACATGTTGAAGCTACGCTCACGCACCCAGATCTTAGAAAATGACAGCACTTCTCTGGGGGAGCGCCGGCGCTCGCGGCTGCGGGTGCTCCTGCGCGCCTTGTCCTGTGCACACAACACGGCGCTCTGTTACATCATAGCATTCATAGGCCTCGTCCAGCGGGCTTATTCGCTAACTCAGTGATGATCATGATCACTCAATGATGATCCGTAAAAAATTAAGAAGTTATTGTTGTCGTTCAATTATCGTGTAACCAAGGATATCAAAATAAGTCTGCTTTTATTAGCCGACTGAGTGATCATCACTGAGTTAGCGAATAAGCCCGCAGAGTTAGGAGCGTGCGCAGTGGCTACAGCGGGCGCGAAATATCGAACTGAAACCGACGCTTGCGACCGCACTGTAGCGACCAACTACCGCCGCGCCCGGCTTAGGCTCGAGTCACCGCGCATTCACTCTGGACGAGGCCATAGGGTCAAATTGTTGAAGGAAGAGCTGTGGACAGTACTCCCAGTAATAATGCGCATAGAAAACTTCAAAGGTCTGCAGAGGTCGTATTTCGACTGTTCAGACGCCGATATGAAATCGAGGATCGAGATTTTAATTGTCATCCTAAGATCATAACTTCAAAACTGACGGACTTTCATACAAACTTTGGACCCCGTTTCACCCCCCCAGGGGGTGAGTTTTGAAAAATCCTTTATTATTGCACCCCTAGATCTTATAAAGAACCTATGTGCCAAATTTGGAGTCTCTAGACCCCAGCGGTTTGGGCTGTGCATTAATATGTCAGTCAGTCAGTTTCTTCTTTTATATATTTAATAAAGATATACCGCCCCTAGGTAGATATACCTATCGTCTCCTGAACGTTCAGAGTAAGCCTTCCGTGCGCATAATTACTTTAGCAGCACTGTAAGTCTATATATAATCTCAAATGTAGACAGCCACTTGTCCCGCTGTTTATTAACCCACATAGAAGTAAACTTTCCATCGTATAAGCCGATGAAACTTTCAGTTAGACCTGTAATCACTCAATCGTCCGCGCAAAAAACGACGGCCCGTGTTGTTCGTGACTTGTTAAAGTTCAATAACTGCTATGATAATAGAGAGCTATATTGCGACCGACCGACCGACCGTAGACAGCATGGTCCACCTACCTTGTCGGAGCGGTTGGTCTTGTCCTTGGAGCGTGAGGTGGACCGGTTGGTCTCGTCCCCGGAGGCCTCACCCTCCTTCTTCACTTTGGGCTCGGTCTTCTCGCCGTTCTCTTTTCCGTCCTGGATAGATGTGTAATGGTTACTACGAAATCTATCGGATAAGGACACGCGCGGGCCGAAATAACAATAGCGAAAAATAGATACTCGAGCGGAAGGGTGAAATTCATAGGTGTGCCAAGAGTAAGTCGACAGAATAACGACAGTGTATGTTTCTTTCCAGTTGCATCTCCTAGGCGCTGTGCACACTCACGTAATTTGCGTGACTCTGGAGCACGATTCTCGCGCCTTCGATATACGATATCTACAGGTAAATCGAGTGATTTCGTATGGGAATCTGTCAATACTGGTCTCGATATCCGTATATCGAAGGCGCGAGAATCGACCCGCAGGTCTGACAAAACATGTCCTACCCAATCGGAATTGATGCATTGAGCTACCTCACAGGTCGCGCCAAGTTTCTTAGCATTTGAGTGGCACGTGGAGTGGGAAACCTCTCCCTCACCCACTGCGAGAAAGAGAGGCTACCCCGTCCACCTCTCAGGTCAATTTAGTTCGACCTGCCTGTATCCACATTAAAGTTCCTTATTGCTGTTAGATATTCACAAATACTCTCAGTACACGTAAAATGTTAATTAAAAATCGTAATCTACTCGGTGGCAGTGGCCGCGGAGCTGGCCCTGGAGTCGCGTACGGAATTGTTTGTACCCTCGGCTAATAGCGAGGGCGAAAAAAAATTGTTTTGACTTGTCGACGGTGTCGAGACGCGCCGCGTGCGCTACAAACAAAGCAATTCCGCGCTCTCGCTATAGACACTGCCAAGCCATACCCGTACGCGACTCGCCACCCTGTGCCAGAGGACCTAATAGCTTGATAACCCCGCCATCACCCTCTACTCAGTCAGCGGTTAAAGGAATACGGTTAAGTGGGTAAAGGCACGTGCCCCTCGGTGGGGACATTGGAGGCTACCTCAGCGTCTTTGTCGTGGTCGGGCGCCGGGTCGCGGCTGGCGCGGCGCTCGTGGCGCGCGGGCTGGCGGCGCGCACTCGACTCCGCCTCAGACTTCGCCTTCTCCACCGAGATCATACGCCCGTGCAGCTCTGTCGGGTAAACGCTCATTGAAACACTTCAAACACTACACTACCTATACTCACATATCTTCTGATCACTGGAAATTATCAGCGTAACATTTGGCAGACAAGAACTAGGTTGGCGCGACCCATTGCAATGCTAGTGATTCTAGAATAGAAGCCCGAGCACAGCTCTGAGATCTCAGCTTTGTCACAATAACAGTTTACCTCTCTGAGCTGAGAGAGGTTTATTACGGGCCATAAAGGGGAACCATCCATTTTCTTTTGAATCATCATCATTTTATGTATAATCATAATTTTTAATATGTATTTTTAAATATATACCCAGCAGTGGGTAAGTGTGGGCTGATTGATGATTTTTAAATAAATAAATCATGCTCTGCTCAACCACACAGCCGTAACAACCACTCTGCTCGACATAAGCCTGTTCATTGTAACAGAAAGGTGTAGTCATATTTTAGGGAGTTGTTAGGGACATCATTCTGAGTAACTTTCACTATTAAACTGATTTGATCAGAGCAACTTTAATTTTCACTTCTCTATACAAATCAGCTGACCGCCCGGACCAAAATGCATGGAGCAATGAAAAATAAAGTTGCTCTGCGGTTTCATAGTGAAAGTTGCTCAGAATGGTCTCCCTAACAAACCCCTAAAATATGACTACACCCTTCTGTTACACCCTGTATAGAGCCCATTCTCACGGTTCTGTGCCTTCTCCCGGGCATATCCCGCCTATTAAGAGGTAAAAAGTAAAAGTAAATGTAATGTAGAAAAATTACAAGGTTGAATAATGTACCAGTGCGGTGCAGATTCTTGATGCAGCTCTCCGCGTCGGCCGCGCTCGCCATCGTGACGTAGCCGTAGCAGCGCGAGCCGGGCGTGCGGGCGTTCGTCACCACCTTAGCTCCTATCACCTGCAAACGTTCAACACTATTGTGATGATGATGCGACGCGAGCTTGGCCCTTTCTCTGAAGTGACAATAGGATCTTTGTCTTCTACTATATGTAATTAACACACACACACACCCTCACACACATTAACTCATTAGGGTTTATTTATATGTGTATGTATTTATTGATTTATAGGCTGCTCTCAGTTTGGACGCGTTTTCGTACGAATTTGACTCGTGCGTACACGTACGAACAAGCACGAATAATCCCGACCTTGTAAGTACTATGGGAGCGCTCAGACTGCGTGCGAGTTAGTCGTACGTAAACGTACGTATAGTTGCGACGTCAGAAACCAATCCGAACTTGTTGGGATTTTAAAGCCTATTCGTACGTTTTTTCTTAGTTAAAATGGATGTAGAAAAATTATTTAATTTAGTTCACAGTAAAAAATGTTTGTGGGATCAGATTGAATCAAGTTACGTTAGTTATTGATACTTACGTGACTTTCAGCGCAAAGCATGGCGTGAAATAGTAGTAGTAGTAATTATCTTGAAGGTAAAGATAATTCATCGCGCTCCGACAGAGGACTTAACGAATGCAATATCACCGGAATAATGACTCGTGTCGGACAAACACGTATTCAGTGTGAATACTCGATTCGTACGACCACATTCGTACGTTTAGGTACGATACGAATTCGTGTCCAAAGTGAGCGTAGCCATAGAGTTGTTTTGTACGCGCAGGACTTCCCCCGCTATTACAACTATCTACCTTTTCCTTTCCCAATGTTTTGCTGGAAGAAATCTCTTGTTAGATATAAGCTCGCCTTTGTACATTGTCTATCTATTAAACGTTTTCTGTATGTCATTCTTGTGTTAGTACAATAAAGAAATTACGAATTACACAGTAACAAGTCCACATATGTAGTAAGAAACGGACAGGGTCTGGTTGAATGCCGTGTATTGTATAACCTCAAGAAACAGTGGGCTCTCTAGACAGGCTCATGATGATTGTGATGATAATAAGAGCAGCGGCCTCACCTTGCCATGCTTGCTACACAGCTGTTTCAGGTCCTTGGCCCTGGTGTCCCCCGACAGGCCACTGACCCACAAGTTGCGGGCGCCGCTCTCCTTATTCTCATCCTTCTTGTCTTTTTTGTCACCCTCCTCCTTGTCTTTGTCATCTGCAAATAATCAAATATATTTATTAACTGGATTCAATTAGATTACATTACTTTTAGTAGGTTTAAATGGAGACCATTGTAGTTAGTTCAATATTTTGATTAGGCATCCTACAAACAAGGATAGCTTTTGCTAAATATGGAATGTAATAATTACCTGATTGATCTTTGTCCTTAGAATCATCATTGTCATTGCTGAAAGAAGTATTTTTTGTATTAGTAAGCAATAGGTCAAAACATGTACGTTTACATTGAACTCTAGTTAATTTCAAGTTACATAACATCAAGTAAAAGTGCGGTCTAATGCAAATGTGGCCGTTCAGGAGCTTAAACAATTGGTGTGCATGATACACTTTGCAACCGTCATTGGGCAGGTAGTTTCCTTTGTTTGTACTATTTGTAAACTGACGCACACAACTACAAAGTTTTGCACCGTTTTGGTCCACCGCGTCGATGCCGTTGTGAGGTCCGGTGCAATCGCCGGCGCCGGCGGCGGCGGCGGCGCTTGGGGCAGGCGGCTCGCGGCGGAGGCGACGATCCACACTCGACGAAGGCCCGCCGGAGTCACACTCGCTGACTCGACGACCGGTCGCGTCTCGATGCTAGGCGCACATCTTCTCAACTTGCCGTCTTCATTGGTGTACTTTTCGGGCAGCGCAGCGCTTCCAGCTCCAGGGTTAGGTGCAAAACTTTGTAGTGTAAACGAGACTGAGTAAGGATACCATTTGGAGGTATGAGTATAGTATGGCAGCGCCTGGAAGTGGTCGCGACGGCCCGCTGTTCACCAACCTAGTGGCTTGCGTCCCCGACTCGGATTCTTGGTGGTCGTGCTGCGTCGCGGCACCGTCGTCGTCCGGCGTCGCGTCGCCCGCAGCCGCCGCCGCCGCCGTGTCGCCCGCCTCATCTACGCAGCACATACATCAGCCGCAGCCAGCGCAGGCCGCTCCGCCCGGGAGCGGCCCGCCCTGCGCCGCCCGCGTCGGGAGCAGTCGGGACCCTCCAGACACGCTGCGTCTTCTTCGAGCGGCTCAATACACACAACTCATCTTCATTTTCACACCCATGTTGAAATAACAATAACTCTAAACCTGAAAACTCGATTGTAGGTATATTAGCACCGTTGTCTCGTGTGATGGGTCGACCCTAGTGACGCGAGGGCCGCTATGTCCTGGTAGCAGTTGGCGAAATACAGTTTTGGACTGTAAAAGTGATATGAGCATCCCGGGTTATGGTAAAGCCTAGGTCGCGCAGTTTCAAGAATAGTTCGAAAATGGTTCGCGTCGCAATCAATCAGCTGGAGATATCCGAAAATTTTCACTGTAGTCCTCCATTGGTGTGTATTTTTTGGCAAACTGGATCCACTTGTTTCAGTGAGCCATTGACTGCTTTTGGCATTTCTTTCAATATTACCAGCGGTGCATTTACTTGGCATCTGTCTCCACCACTGTTCTCATCTATCTTCTGTAATTCTCTGCCATGTTCTTAATCTCCAAGGAAACACAGGATAGTGTGTTGTTCGTAACAAATTTGGTTAGTTATTAGCTAAATTGTTACAGTTTCACTGCCAAATGTAAAATAATTATAATGTAAATTGATATAGGTAGGAATTCTTTATCATTATTAAAATATTTGTCACGGCTAATGAATAAGTAAAGAATGTTAGCAAAATTAACATACAATGAACCTATAATATGAAATATCCCAGATAAACATAAAGTAATGATGAATAGATCACTTACCTTTTTTGAGTTTTATTGTGTTATCAGTCTGAAACAAAAAATAATTTTGTTGCAGACAATGTACAAATAATTTATTATTCTAGCTACTTCACATTTTCTAAATACCTATCTTTGTATTCTTGGCAAAGATTCACAAGTTTATTTTACCTCAGCATTTCAAGTAGGTAACATACATTATCACCATTGTGATTTACATAGAGAAACAATTATTTCTAAAGTGTTCGACTTTATTTTTACATTTTATAGCTGGTTAGTTACGAGACTGTTATTTCAAATGAATAAACTCGCCCTTAGCTACAGAATATATTTTTAAATTGCTACATAAAATGTGTGAAACCATAAAAAATACATAAAACTCTAATCTACTTCCATCAGACCAAATCCATTTGCTATTTTACTAAATGATGGTAGTTGAACAGTGACTCTGTAAAAATAGAAACATACCTCTTCATTGAGCAACTCATCATCTCCAATATCCAAATTGATGCTGTCCTCGGCATCTGTGTTATTTTCTATGGCTTTGTTGTCCTCATCATTATCAATCTCTTCCTTGGACTTCTTGGCCTCTGTTGCCTCTGAGTCGTCTTTGAGCTCTCGTTTTCTGTTGACCTTCTCGGGTGCGACCTCCATGGTGTCTTCACTCTGTGCGTCTGGTTCCTGGCCGTCACTGGCCGCCTCCTCTGCCTGGTCTGCGTCGTCGTCGTCGGCCGCGTCATCCTGCACGATCATGTCCTCCATCTGTGGCGTCTCCTCCGCCTCCTGCTCGACGCTGCTCTCGGTGCGTCGAGACCGTTTGGACGGAGTGCTCTTTTCCGACGGAGCCAGATCGAACTTATACGTCTCGGGATCGTGTCCCTCCTCTTGTAAATACTAGAAAGAATAAAACACGGTCACAAAGACTGTTGTAGTGTGCAAGTAGAGACCGTGTGTTGGGCTAGCATTACCTTCGTCAATCGCGTAATAAGCACGCCCCGAACTCCAGATTTATCGAGGTTTCGCTTCTCCAGTTCGGCCCGCAAGTCTATGACCCGGAGATCATTGAGTAAGCGCTTCTTTTCCGACATAGCTATGCTATTTTTGGGACACTTCTAATAATATCTTGTACACTTCTCTTCACACTATTTTCATAAAATTATACCACGCAACGCACACGCCTTCAAAACGTAGCCAAAAATCGAACGGACCGACCGAAAATAAAATCACAATGACAAAATGGCGGCCAATGGCGGCTGGCTGGCTGCGGCCACAGATTACATTGCGCCGATTTTTTTAGTTCATTCACTCACATCACAGATTAAACTCCCAGGGCCGCTGGCGTGGCGCTGGCGATACAAAACGATGGCAATCGATCGTAGGACGCTATAATCGATTATGGCGCTGACGGCGATGTCACGGAACGCGACCATTACAGTACATGTCAAAGTCATATGATAAAATAATACCTATATTATTTGGGTTTTTTCAGAAAAATGTTTTTGTATTTTATTTGAAAATTGTCAACCCTCCCAAGTAGTCCCAAGACTCAAATATAGGTTCCTATCATATATCATAAGATGCCTGAATTAGTTACAGGTACTATTTCATAGATTTCCATGCCCGACTTCATAGCTATTCTAGTTACTAACCAAAGTGATATATGTAAAATAATTCATGAAATTTCTTCATCTTTCCAGCCTGTCCCAATGCTCCGAGTCTAGAAACAACTTGCGAGCTGCTCGACAAGTTACTACTGAGGCAGTTACATCTGATGGAAGATAAAATACGTGCCGAGGTGAATATCGAACACTGTGTCAACAATGGTAGTATCCACCTTGCCAAATCCCGCTACATCATGGGACAGAGCTCAGTAGGTGCCACTCAGCTTCCCATTGAGAGCAGCCCTGAGTTTTCAGCGTCTATGGTGTGTGAGTCTACAGATGAAGATGGAGTTTCTAAGTTGAAGGTAATTGAGAGTGATGCAGAAAATAAAATCAACCCACTTCGCTGGTTTGGAGTTTTGGTGCCCCAAAATCTACAAAAAGCTCAGAGTATGTTCCAAAATGCGATAAACTATATTGTAGAGTGTGTGAATGTACAACTGCAAATGGAGAAGAACCTGAGCAATATTGAAATGTTGAGGAAGTACAAACAGTTGAGACCACCCCAGTAGTGGTTTCAGGGCTCATAACATTTAGTGCTGATCATCAGTGTGTTAACATCAGGTGCTGGCTAAAGCATCTGGAAGATTTTATCACTTTATTGTGTACAAATAAATTATTCACTTCTGTTAGGAATATTATTCTCTATTCCTTATTGTAGGTATTTTTCATATATTTACTGGCCCATTCATCCAGTTTGACTTACTATGTATATGAGCAGTACTGTGTTAAATTGTGTGGTACTATTGTAAAGTAATTTATATTCTGTAATTCTGTGATTATGTTTAAACCTACTGTGATTGATCATGGTTACATCTGAGTATTTACTGAGGTGTTAATAAAAGATTAAATAACTTTTATAGTTTATTCTTGAACAGTGGGATGATTGGAACTCTAGAGTAACAAAATTAATTCCAAGGTTGCAGCTTGGATGCCGCCCTGTGCAAGCACACAAGATTACTTTTTCTAACCTTCCATGGTTCTTCATAACAAACTAACTCTTGTATAATTGTATAGGTATGTTAAAATATAAAGAAAAAGCTTTAGATTCAGACTATAGGTAGGTAAACATTGGAATGTAGTGTATTACTTCAACTACTACTACATCAAGTCAGGAACTTCATAGTAAAATGTAAATACAACTTATAAATAAACATCTTTACTAGTATTTCCTGACTAATCAAAGTACAGTTTTAACCATAGAGTAACTTATATATACCTAGTTTTAACTATATTTTTAAATGCACAATCCTACATTATACATTCTTAATTTTTTTTGCATTCTTTTGAATAATAATAAGCATTATTACATAAATTATTTTATTGAGTTATCATATCACTGGTGACTATAACCATGTTTACAAGCAAATTGCTTTTATATTGACAACAGTTTCATAAATTACATTATATGACGTTGATTTGTACAGTAGAGGTACAGTCAGATAAGTCTACTATTGTATCGGGCAGACAGGACAAAAAACCATAGTGACTATTGTCCTGTCAACAATATGAGTTAAATGACTGTACTATAGATGACCCTAAACTTGCCAATAGAATATTATACAGTTATTCTCTATTGTCTTCAGCTAATTACATACAGGTAATAAATAGATGAAAGATGATGAAAGCAGAGAGAATAGAAGTTGATCCATAAATTATCTTAAATCTTCATCAGGATTTAACAAAATAATTTATTATGATAAGGAACCGAGACGTATATCTATAAAAATACATACATATTTGACTACTCAAAACATTATTCTCTTTGGTCTCCATAATTATTTAACGCGTCGTGTGCGCCTACGCTTTTGGGCCGTATTGCACTTTAGACTTAAAAAGATTATCATCTCCATTCCATTTGACATTAGACAAATTCTCAGATATCCTTTTTCATGTGCCGACATAAATACCTGACTAACTTAACACATATTTATTTCAAATCCTACTTAGTTTAACACTTTTTTATAAAAATTAAATCAAGCTCATTCCAGATGAAAGCTTACCCTGATGAAAAACCCATAACACTAAACTTATCCAGAATAATAAACCAACGCTTGTATAATAATTAACCATAATGACTTATTATTAAGTAAGTACAAGGAACAATAAATAGAACCAACTGGGAATTATGCTAACAAAGTGTAATAATTGTGCTTTATGAACAAAGTGTACTTTGTACTGTTTAAAGGAATTTATTTAATGTCGAAATGTCGACAAATACTAGATATTCTAAAAAACTAACTTGACTTAAACCCTAAAATATTTAAAAGATTCAGAAGAAAAATTATATTGAATATGTAAATGCAAGTAAAATTCTTCCAAATTGATGTTTTAAGTTAATTTTGATGTTGATGCTTTTGTGCTTCTTTTACCGCATCTGAAGTAATATCTGTTTATTTTGAACTTAAGTTAATACTTACTACATAATTATTTTTTTACTATACCGCTAACAATAATAATACTCATACTTGCAATGGACATGTTTTTTAAATGTAGGTAGGTACATATTTCTAAAAAGCTTTTACAAAGTATAATCCTTGGTAATTTCCTAACTTCCAATTATGCGTCTTTGAACGAGCGTTTGAGAACGACTATGCGTTGCTATTAGCTGCTACCTAAGTGTTTCCTGTAGGAGCGTCTAAGGCCTATTTCTTAAAATTAAAAGGTGATCTTAGTAGCAGGTAGCATTTATACAACTGACTAGGTACTCTTTGGAGATCACTGTGGGTAATTTTTAATTTTAAGAAATTGTCCCTCTTTATCTATACCCCAGTCGGCACAGTTTTCAGTCCATACAAGACACATGTTAATTCCGAATTCAACGAAACTTAAGTATGTTGTTTGTGGCTATTCAGTAATGCTACCGCCAATTTTCCGAACAAATAAAGCTGTGCTAACTTGAGGAGGGGCGAAAAAGAGTTTTTTTAGGACTTCTTCCAGTTTTTAGGGTTCCGATCCTTAAAAGGAAAAAAAGGTTTGTTGTCCGCCTGTCTGTCTGTCCGTCTGTCACGACCCCTTTTCTCAGGAACGCGTGGAGGTATCATATTGAAATTAATATCGATTACTCAGGTCTATGGTCCCTTGGAGCTGTGAAAAATTAAACTTCTAGGTCCACGCAATCAAAAGATACCGCGATATTATGTCATAATTTTGCTGAATTTGTATGAACTCGCGTAGAACTCGCAAGGGAATCAAAATTCCGCGCGATAACAAAAATAAATACTAAAATTGGTTCAGCAGTTTGACTTTTATTGAGGTCCAAAATACTCCCAAATGAATCAATCAATAGAATCAGTATGTGTTTCATTTCTTGTATTTACCAGGCACATCTGCATAGAATCTTTTTCGACGGTATACTATTGCATCGCTATTGCATGTTCCAGAACATCTTCCAGAAGGTTTTGGGCCATACCCGTTCATTGATTGAATTGGGAGTATTTTGGATACCGATAAAAGTCAAAGTACTGGACCAATTTTAGTATTTAATTTTGTTATCGACGCGAAATTTTGTCATCTTTGTTTTACTCATACACTATTTCTTACAATGATTGAATGTTTTCAAATTAAACGTGAAAGACTGGAAATAGTCCCAAAAAAATCGGGTTTTCTCACCTCCTCAAGTTCGCACAAGCTTTATTTGTTGGGAAAATTGGGCGTAGCACTACTAAATAGTCATAAATAACATACTTAAGTTTAGTTGAATTCGGAATTTTTTCGAGGTAAAAATCTCTACCGACTGGGGTACTGCCCTACTGCGCAGCCTTACTATGAATGAAACCACGTTGGGCGACAAATTAATGCATTTGTCAGTCTTTCGTTGTGTTTTGTGCATAATGTTTTGACCTGGGACTTAGATCTAAACTTATTTGTACTCTCCCCCTAACATGGTAAGAGCTCGAGCGCTATAAAACTGTTAGCGTGTGAGGTCTATCAATGAATGCGCCATACAGACAGGTGAACACACTCAATCATTACTCGACATCTATAGGTAAAACTCTATCAGGATATTGCGCGTTTAACATTTGTTTATTAATTTCACTACCACCCACCCTAATCCAGTTCCTCAGATTCCCGTGTGCCCCACTACCCGTTGTCCCGCGAGTCCCGCTGGGCCCGCCACTCGCCCCGCGTGCACGCACCTTGGCGCCACCACGCCTGTGCGTCGGTGTAGTGAACGTTGCGCGCGCGACGCTCATTCGCGTGCAGCATAGCGCACACGCGGCAGAAGAAGAACGTGTTTATGAACTCGCCGGTGTTCTGAAAGCAGAAGCAGAAGGTTGGGGGTTAGTGTCGCACACGGACCAAAAGCTACAACCAATAGCCATAGAACGCCACCCGACCATTTTCCTATAGTTTCATACCTATATATTTGATATGGACTCGCCGCACATGGCGATCACCAGCCAACAAGTGGCAAAAACGCGCGAGTTCTCAATTATTATTCGGTAATTCGGTTTTTTTTTGTGTTCGTTAGGTACCTCGAATTTGGTAGTAAGTATGAACCGATTTGAATATTTTTTTTTTATATGATAGAGCATGCTTCCAGTTTGGTTCCATTTCTTGAAATTTTGAAACCCACCTGTAGATCTTGAAAAAACGTAAAATCCGTAAAATTTTTGTCATTCATATCAAATTATTATTTCGATAGTGCATGTATCGAATACTTTGCTTGTGACTGGGCAAATGAAGTCGGTTTTTCTTTAAAAAAAATATTACGAGACTATTTCCGTGATTGAAATAAAGAAAAATAACTCTTCAAAGGGCCTTTTATTTCACTGTCTTGCGAATACGAGTGATGTTTGGCAGAGTGCCAAAACTCACGATTTACGATACCCTGCTAACAAAAGATGTGACATTGAACAGTAGATGAAAAGAAAGCTAGAAATGCTGGCAAGAAGTCGCAGCGAAAATGTCTGAAACAACATTACTTATATTTTCATTTAAAAATCTAATTTGGTCCTTAGTTTGTTGGTTTTACTAAAGTATCTCAGAAATATCTCTTTTCAATAACACACTCAGCAATGTCACCATTACAAAACGATATCCATGACCAGTATACTTACTTACAGTTATCTTTAGTATTTCATCGGTCATTGGTTTCTTGAAACTACTTATTAGAGAGTCTAGGTTTGTGTGCCTGTTTACTATCGGTCACTCACTTAATGCGTCCATGATTATGGTGCTATCGTGCGAGTAGGTATGCCATCACGTTGTATGCAGGCCGTAAAGTATCGAATTCTTTGATCGTGCAATGCCCTGGGGAGGCTGAAACCCTGGATGTCGATTATACTGTTTGAAACATACTTAACCTCTTGATTCGAGCGGATCGCTCTCTATTGATGATGTAGTCCGTCCGACCGATTTCGGTCACGGGGCGGGCGCTTCAACCCGTCTTCTGTTGACTTCGCTAGTGTGCTCGCATGTGTCCCATGTAGCCTATCATCCTTGTAAAGATCCTCGTACATTGCGGGCATCTGAGCACCCCATCATTGTAGTTATAATGAATTTGAAGGTGGTTGTTTTTCTTACCTACGCAGTACATAACCTACCTTCCACTTGAAGTAAGAGTTGTACAAGGCGTCATCTTTGTCCAGTCGGTGGAGGTACGCCGCCAATTCCTCGGGCCCGGCGAACTCTTCCACGTGCACGTACGAGTTGTGTGGCGCCACCGCCGCGTACTCGGATGCGCGCGCACCCATCGCTATGGGGAGGACGTCGTGCCTGGAATGGGGGGAGGAATGTTTCATCATTTCGGCCTTATATTGCACTAGTCACTAGTGCTAGCTATTTGCTATTACACTAGTGACTAGTATAATAGCAAAAAACACACGCGGTGTTCAGAAATGGGATTAGGACGATACTTCTAGCTTAATCCTTTGCATTGCAGCTACCAATAGGCAGGTTATGGTCGCCGTGCCATGTGAAAGCTGTCATTGTAGCATTTGTAGCTCACATCTTTACAACGATCTTTTGGCGTGTGAGTGACGTTTAAAGGGGGCGTCAGTTCTACGCAACTTTAGTGAAACTGCTTTCTATATGCAACCGTATAAATTATTGTGTGCAATAAAGAATTGTGAATTGTGTGAAACGAACGGTGTAGTCCCGTGTCCGCATAGCCCGTGTCCCCGTGTCCCTCACTGAATGGGGACAGGGCGATGGGTACAACGGGACTAAAAGTTAATTATTTTTTTACATTATTTTTGTCCAAAAATCATGGGGACACGATCTATGGGGACAACGAACCTGACAAAAAGTATTACTTCCACCTGTCACCGCAAGCCAAAACATCGTTGGAAAGCTCAGAGGAAATAACTAAAAGTTGTATCAAGACAAGACGCACGGCAGTGTGTCAAGCCAAGTGAAGACACCCCGCCCCTGTGTAATATTACAGGAACCATTTCGAGCTACTTTTGACCCCTCGATAACTCATATACAGGGAGCAGTTATCCAGTGGAGAGCGCATAGATACATTTTCCTTTGAAACACAACTCACCAATTTACGGGCGGCGCGGCGGGGGACGAGGTAAGAGAGCTGTGATTGGTCAGCCGCTGCGAAACTGTCTGGCGGCCCGTTATCGTACATGTACGATAACGGGCCGCCAGGTTACGTATGCGAACGTTTGTTGAATACAACAAACGTTTGGCGAGCCGCATTCCCCCGCAGGAGCAGTCAATTGGATATATAGTCTCTGCTCATTGGCCTATACAATAAAGCCCCTTATATTAGTTACTGTCAGATTTCTATTATACACGGCTCCGTGACCGTACCGGTATTATACACGGCTCCGTGACCGTACCGGTATTATACACGGCTCCGTGACCGTACCGGTATTATACACGGCTCCGTGACCGTACCGGTATTATACACGGCTCCGTGACCGTACCGGTATTATACACGGCTCCGTGACCGTACCGGTATTATACACGGCTCCGTGACCGTACCGGTATTATACACGGCTCCGTGACCGTACCGGCATGCATGTCAATGTGAAAAGGCTCTTACATCATTACTTTGAGTGCTGTATTTTGAGCTGTCAGTGTGCATTTGGTCGTCAGATCAATGAAACTTACTTCCTTATCCCATGATCCTGATATTGTGCAACATGGTAACTAATGTCAATATTACTATATGTGCGTATAACTCACTGCAGCCCATTCACAAAGAACTTCTCCGTAATGTAATCCCGGCAGTTGGAGTTCTCAAACGCGAGGTAGAACTTGTACTCTCTATCCAGCATCTCGAGACAGTTGGGGTCGCTTCTGGGACAGTGGTGGGAGCCGCATGAGCCGTAGATGTCCACTTGGATGTGCTTGGAGAGTTGCCGCGCGTATTGTAGGCGACGGTTGCGCGCGTGGCAGTTGGAGACAAACCAGGCGACCTGGAGGTGGAAGCTGAGCTTATTGGCGCGTTAAGAAACAGTAGCTTTAAAGAGGTATAGGAAATTAAGCACGAACATAAACATTTACATAGGCACATCATTGCTTCTGGCCCCACACTAGGATACCCTGTGTAGTGGGAACCAGAAACAGCGACATCACAAACATGTAAACATCCAAGACCTGAGGTTTTTTTTATTGGCGCCAGCCGGGATTTGAACCCGGGATCTCTCGCATGGTAGGCAGATGCGCAACCGCTGCGCCACAGAGGTCGTCACGAACGTTGGCGAATTGAACTGTCAGTGACTAATTTCTTCTATATAGATCATATTACTTACTTTTAACTCTGGTAATTATTAATGCTACTGCAGACTGTAGTATAGTAATCGTAAGACCGTAATTACCACTCACTCATTAAGAATCAAGTAATGAGTAAGTTACGTAGTCCAGAAAGGATTACTGGACATTATTCATATCATATTATATCCCTAAGTCAGCGGGAGTCGGAGGACTCTTGTCAAGATAAGCGACATCGATAAGATAAGCGTTGTCCTGCCCTCCGCTGAGGAATAATCTACAGGAGTACCCTCCTGTAGATTTATATCAAATATCATCCACCTTTTTCGTCTTATTAGCAGCATAGTTCCTGTCTAGTTCCTTCTCAGTGACCAGCGGGTCGTGGTAGACCCACTTCTCGTAGGGCGCCACGATGTCAGAGTCCCGGCGGTAGGTCGCCGTCCAGTTGAACACGTCATATGACGACGAGCGCAGGGACGCGGTGTGGTAGGGGCACTCTAGGTAGTAGAGGATCCAGACCTGAGATTCAATTCGACTATTATTTAACAAAATTCTGAAGCGTCTTTATAATGCATTTTCAACCTACTTAGTTCTGGGACAGGTATTTTAGGCGTGACGTAAAATTTTACAGTAATTTGTTACGGTTCAGGGAAATGGCGTGGGTATTGCTTAGTACTAGGCATTATTTTTGAATCGTGGTTTTCATGCCTTGTCACCTTCACTCAAATTCAACCTGGGGCATCTTCAACCCTGGTAAGGTCTCAGATGTAGGGGATATTCAATAAACTGACCATCAGATACCTGGCTTGACCTTATTTACGACTGCATGTTCAGTGTCTGCGGTAAATCTCGATTTCACGCAAATAAAAACAGCATACAAACAAAGCCATCTTTCCTAACCTACATATGAAGGTAACAATTACCTGATTTGGAGGCCTCTTCGCATTGAACGGCGTGTGATGGTCTTTGTACAAAATGGCGTCTGCCGTGCTAGCCTCACTGGAGTCCGCCGTCAGAGAGCATCTGTCCACGGGACACTTGTTCCTGAGGAACTCGGTCCTGCCCCCCGTAGCCCCCCAGGACCCCAGTCCGTTCGCGAGCAAGATCTTCTTTATAGGCACATCCTCCTCCTCCTTGGGTATCGTATACATTAGTTGATCGATGATTCTGTAGGGTGCAGAGTGAAGATCCTTGTTAAAATGTTGTATGGTATCAATTACCTATAACGAAGATCTACCTACACTACAGAGTTTCCCTTTCATATCTTTTACAAAATGGACTAGAAATATGTCCATAATAGCGTGGATTATTTGGCGTAAACTGAAAGTGCTGGCTTAGAAAAAAAACAAAATGAAAATTACTATGACGACATTCACTAAAATGTGTCTAAAAACCAGCTGAATTTATATCGCAAAACCCAGAAATCCAGCGTAATAGCATAGAGCAAGCATTAGAATAATAATAAGTAATACTAGTATTTTGCTCCATGGTAATAGTACCTATCATCTTTCCACAACCCTCATTCACTACAGATTACCCGTGAAGAGGTTTTCGTAACACCACCAACCAAAAAATTAAATAACTTAACATATTAACTATGCCTAGTTCTTCCTCATCTACCAATCTTGAGTATTTACACAAGTGTTCATGAACTGAAAAACGAAGGCTTCCCAGAAGACAAAGCATAGGTAGGTAGGTATCTGATGTTTGTCTAACTGACGGGCACCTGCCTGACTAGTAATGACGTAATACCAAGATCAATGTTATAGGGAATGAAGTTAGGTTAATAAAAATTTAATATCATCTGACCAAACAAAAATACCAAAGATTAAAACACATTATAACACAAAATACCATTGTATTGTTCGAATAGCAATGGCTTCCACACGTGGGGGCCACAATTATTCTCTTGACATTTTTTTTATATTGACAATCACCTGTCATGCCCCGCCGCGTCCCCCAGCTCACCTGTCATACCCCGCCGCGTCCCCCGGCTCACCTGTCAAGCCCCGCCGCGTCCCCCGGCTCACCTGCTGTCACGCCCCGCCGCGTCCCCCGGCTCACCTGTCATACCCCGCCGCGTCCTCCGGGAACATGTTCGCCAGCTTGTCATGCTGCTGCGGGTATCGCTCGCCGCCGCGCATGAACCACGGCCGCTTGGCTACCTCGTCCGCGGCATCTCGGCTCAAGTCCTCGTTCTCTAGACTGTTCTGCGGAAATTATATTTGCTATTGATATATGTACCTACTTAGATAATTTAACTTTATCATCTTAACTATGCTGGAAGACTCTTCCGTCTTCCAGAAATAGATCTCTTACTAGAGATAAATACTTACGTTCTGTTCTGAGTAGTGAATAACTGTCTAAACTGGGGCACTCTGCCACTCCGCATGGGAAAAGGCGTGACGCTATGTTATGTTTATTAATTATGAAATATCTCAACGTTCCGAAACAATGTTTAACATTGGGCGTCCGCATTTACAATCTCTTAGTACGAAGACAATATGCTACAACTTGTTGTCATAATATCTACACAATTCGGAGTGTGTAAGCACAGAATAATTGTAGTATAGGTACCAAAAAGGTAAATAAAGTAGATGCTTAACTATCCCATAAGAGGGGAGAGAGTAGATAGGTAATCACATTATTCACTGTCACAAGTAGTCACAACACATTTTACGACTCCTATACAACTATCAAGTATCGATAATTACCTGCAACCCGACTGGTTCCTCTTCCGACAGCGGCGACGGCGGCGGCGCGGCGCGGTGTTTCACCGGCGGCGGCAGCGGCGGCGGCCGCGGCAGCAGCAGCAGCGCCAGTGCCGTCAACACCAGCGGCAGAAGTAGCGCCACCCGGCGGAAGCCGCGCGCCGCTCGCGCGAACATACTCGCCGCTGGGAGATTTGAAAGGGTTTTTAATTTCGTAATTAGCCCGTTTACTACACAGCTACCGAAGTCAGTGGGCTGGGCATGCCATGGGGCCGGCGGCTGGGCATGGTGCAATGTAAATGGGGTATGGTAGCTAAGGCAAGTAAAACTTATGTTATACGCGTTAGCAACGTCATCGTGTAGATGCAGGTCATGGTCAAGTTTCAGAAAAATACTGAGGTATTGACGGAAAGTGTGGAAAGTAGCCACATTTTAAAACTAGGTGTAGGTACCTAAGGCAAGCAAAACCTAGTCTAGTAGTCACTATATTTCTAAGATGCGTTTGCTATACTTAATAAATGTATAACGATAAATAAATCTTTCATTTTCAAATAATCAAGCTATTTATCTACGTATGTATGAAAATGAAATCGTGACTGGAAGTATGACTATACAGCTGGAAATAGTATGTTCCCCAATCAGGCAAATCGACGGATTCTGTCGGAATGGGGATTCCTCTATGCGGAAATGCGGTACGTTTCATCACGCTGCTGTGGTCAATAGGAACTAGCAGTAAAATGTGTTACGATTATGATATTATGATAAACGAGATGTTACGATAAGGCAGCGACATCTAATGTCTTAGCCGTCATACATCTGACAGTTGTGTCTGTCATTCAAGCTCAGTTGAATGAAACTCGTCTTCAAGATTGTTCTGAGGCTTCATGGTCATATCTATGCTCTACCTATGTCAAAGAGTACAATATTTTCAAAAGTTTAGAGACTACCATTGCTTGACTCATCGAAGGGCTATTTTCAATGGACTATGAAAAGATGAAAATGAAAATGATGTTAACATCCCCTGTGTTATCATAATTACTGTGGATGTTGACATCATTTTGACACTTATTGACAAGCAAGCAAGATATTATGCAAGTAAGGGTTAAGGCAGTCACCCACGCGTTGTTAACTCGTATTGCGTATTGCGAGTAGCTTGCATGCATGCTCACACTACCTACTTACTCTCCTCGGACTTTATTCGTAATTCAACTGACCGAGAACTGAGCGAACATACTACAATCCTTTCGAAATGTTAACATTGTTAAAACGAAGTACCTATTATAACAAATATTATTGACGTCTGCTCTGCCATGGAATGAAATGAATCACGATTGTGTGCGTGCATGATTGATCGTGACATTTAAGTTTAACTGCGCGTATAATTAAAGTTTGTACTAAAACAAACGTTTATTGGTATTTTATTTACCTAGCTTCTGTAGTTCTACTAGGGTCATATCCCCCTCTAGAGTTTTCACTATAATATTAATACCTGATACATTGTACTAAGAATACTACATTTAAAGTCACCAGGAGGGTGACCATCCGCTTCCCGCTCAAAAGAATCGGGCAAGTGTGATTCGGACGCACACGTGAAGGGCTCCGTACCATCTTACAAGAAAAAAGTTGGCGGAAAGAAGGAAAGAGAAGCGTGATTTGACCCGCCAAATGGGTCGATGACATTACTAGATAGATATCGCGGGGATAACCTGGATTCGATTAGGACAAGTCATTATGGATGATGGAGATAAAAGGAGTGGGAAACAAGTTTGCCGATGGTGATGATGATAGCACATACCCTGGTCTATCCACCCTCGGCCGCCCTCACCAACCACCGTGACGTCATCGCATCAACGCCGTCTTCTCGCTGAGCGCCGGCGCATCTGAGGACGAACGGACAATTTCGTTAAATAACACACACACACACACACCTACCCCCGGTAGGTCTCCACCTCACAGAATCTGGCATAGAGCTCCAAGAGTCCTCCAAGACTAATTCTTTGTTAGGGTATGTTAAGCAACTCCCTCCAGTGCTTTACCGCCCATTTTATGGTACAGGAGTCTAAGGTTAAGGCATGCTAGCTGACCAAGGGCACTTTCTATTTAAAAGCGTCGAGACGGCTAGCGGATATAGTCCGAGCCTTTTAATTTAGAACGCCTCACCATAATAGGTACGATGAGACTATTTATTTTAAGGATAGAGGGGTGGTTTTGATAAGGAGGGCGAATAGGATATGCGGTGCCTGCGGGTTTTGGATGGGATATGGTGAGAAGGTGGGTCTTCAACCTAGGTAGGTTGGTTTCAAAAATCTGAAATTGCTTTGCTAAGACAGGAGAAAAGAAAAGTTATCGCGAGGACTGCTGTAGTCACGCCCGAGCGAGCGAAAGAGCGTCCAGTTTCGAGATTGGCCAAAAATGCGTTTGTCCCTCTGTCAGTTCTCGCCTACAAGTCGCATTATTTAACCGATTTTCACGAAAATTTACACTAAAGTTCCTTGATTTATGAAAAAAAAAACACGTTTGTCCTTTTTGATTTGGGGCAAAATAAGAGGGATAAGGAGTTAACTTGCTGTAACGTTCTTTATCGACGGATTTCAAATAAATTTGAGAGGTACCAATAAGGACTTCATTTTACACAAGGTGTTGAGAAAAAATATCTTAAAAGAAGGGGGGAAGGCGTTATTATATCGGATAATGAATTGTTATAGTGGCTCGCGAGGTCTTTGTTCTTACAGAACTAGGCATTTCTTGCCGAAGTATAGCAAATCATTGCCCCTGTGTGTAGGAAAGGCCGTGTTCCTCCAAGCCCTGTGTCGAATGTCTGTACCGACGACACGTATAAATACTGTACTAATAAATATGTAACGGCTTCCAAACTAAACTTGACTCAATCCAATGACCCAGTCCGACCAAAGATCGTAGAGGTTCTCTGAACTGTAATCTGAGTTTGTCTAGTTTATTATTTGCCGTTAGTTTCGAAGTCGAGTGTACTAAAGTACGCTAATTTTGTACCGCTCGCTCGCTCGTCGCAATGCGATGTTTACATATTGCGGGAACTAGCAATATCAGTACAATTTGCTCATTGACATTGCGTAATGTATTCAAAATATTTATCCTAGATTTTAGACTTACAATTGTTATAATAATAAAACAAGTTTGTGATTATTTAGCTGCGGCGTTGGATCCATTTTTGGGCCCAATGTGAGAAAATCTAAATAGATTGGTGTTTCATTTTCATCCACATACTAACTTACTTACCACTTACTAACCACTTATTATTCCAGGATTTTCCAGGTACCTACCCGTGTGTATTAGTTCTGTAATACCCCCCTAACCGCTCATTCTCTCTACTTCCTCTATTATTCCGCGTGTCAGACTCTACCTGAATTTCTTAACAATTATATTAAAAACAATGTTGTTCTAACAGCTGAGTTTGGATTGTATGAATACGAATCGTTTTACATTTTGCACCAGAGACTGAATAATGAATGTTAATTGTTCAGGATACTTTTCAATGCATCATTAAACCTAAGTTGACGGACTCATTTACACAGTTTGTCATTCCATATTGCAAAGTAAAATATTTTCTTTCATAAGTTTATAGTTAAGTAAAGCTACTGGCGAGGTTTTAAAATTATCATGTGCATCAGTCAGGCAAAGATTTACAACAAAATACTACTAATGTGTGATGTGAATGCAATACAAGACAATAGACAGATGTCTTGTTTTGTTGTCTTGCCGCCTTACCCAGAGTCATTTAATGATTCATTAAGGATTACTAAGTAAAGGATTTTGTATGCAAATTCAAATTTGGAACTGACATAATGGTTGAAATCTCTCTGAGTGCGGCATTTAGTATATGCAGACGGATAAATTATCCTCTAACTAATGCTTGATACTTATGTAGGTTATGGTATATTTTATTATTAGTTACTAAATTCACGAATTTGTTATTTGCCTGTACAATATATTTCTTATCAAATCATTATGCTCAGGTTTTTAACGATAGAGTGATAAATTGTATCTAAACTACACCTATCCTATAAAATTACCTAAGTAAGATTATGCATAAGTAGGACTTACGTGCCCAGTTATAACTTATTATAAGATATGAAGGTTCCTTATCGTCTGTCTATCGTTCTTACCGTCATTTTACCTTTTATCCGTTATCGTTACCTTGATAACGATGTATCGAGGGGTAAATAAATAAAGAGATAAGTATAAAAACATCTTTCATATTTACTTACTACTTTATCGCTTATTTAATAAAGGTGTTGGTTGTAAGTAATCCGAGTAAGGCTTGTGCCCATCGGTAGGGACATTAATGAACTACATTTATTTATTTATTTAAATGTTGGTTGGTTAGTCTGGATTCACGCACGCATTTCGTTTGCTAATTATTATCACGTCACCTCATTATGCAAAGGCATTTTTACCATAGAGTTACCACAGTACGAAAGAATGACCACATTACGAAATAGAGTGACCTCAGTACGATAGAGAGACCACAATACGATAGAGTGACCACAGTACGATATAGAGTGACCTCAGTACGATAGAGAGACCACAATACGATAGAGTGACCACAGTACGTTATAGAGTGACCTCGTACGATAGAGAGACCACAATACGATAGAGTGACCACAGTACGATATAGAGTTACTTCAGTACGATAGAGAAACCACAATACGATAGAGTGACCACAGTACGATATAGAGTGACCTCAGTACGATAGAGTGACCACGTACGACAGAGTGACCACAGTACGATATAGAGTGACCTCAGTACGATAGAGAGACCACAATACGATAGAGTGACCACAGTACGATATAGAGTGACCTCAGTATGATAGAGTGACCACGTACGACAGAGTGACCACAGTAGGATATAGAGTGACCTCAGTACGATAGAGAGACCACAATACGATAGAGTGACCACAGTACGATATAGAGTGACCTCAGTACGATAGAGTGACCACGTACGATAGAGTGACTACAGTACGATAGAGGGACGTCAGGGAACATTTTAATATCCTGTGACCAATTGCTATTTTTATGCGTGGTTAATTCGACCACCATTATGTTAGAGTACCTAAATAAGAAAGTATTTATCGGCCGTCTTTGTGACGCATTCTGTTTCTTGGTACTAAAAGTAAGTAAATGTAGCATTAATATCCCCACTGAGGGGCATAGGACACGGATATGACTAAAATTGAGCCATATTCCACCACGCTCTGTGCGGGTTGGTGGAGGGGTTTTACGACTACTACATACTATCACTACCAAGTAGTTATAAAGTAGTAGCCGGGAATCTGAAACACGGATTATGTACTTAAGACAATCCGATAATGTACTTAGACAAATTAATTATCTCCTCGATACCTACATGGTCAGCAAATTCTTGCTAAAATGATTTAAGTATTAGAAGCTAGCTTTGATATATTATAGTATCTGTGCTTTGATAGAAGAGGTCCGGTGGCTGCGTCAGTTGAGGATATTAGATCCTTAAAAAGGTGATCTCCGCGTTCCAGTTTTTTACACTTGGGGATCACTGGTCCAACAGCTCATACACATTTTATAGTCTTTATTCCGATGCAATATGAAGTCCCGAGTTCCCGACGCACCTCACTTAGGCAAAGTCCAACAGTGCCCCTTGACGAAGACGCACTAGGCTAGGCAATGCTCTACGAGCTAGGTTAGTTACCAACGCACATTTTCAGTTAATTTCCATTCTTACACCACTGTATAAAAGTCAATTCTTATGTACATTGAGTTGATATTGATATGCGACACTCACACGCGTCTACCACGACCGTCGTAAAATCGACCTTCGCGTTTTTCCGACGCGACGAGGGAGCCTGTAGTGGACTATGTAGTCGACTCTACGGCAGTCGAGGTATAGCACCGAAAGTAAATATCTAGTTAGGCATTAAAGCGTATACACGTAGAACGCTGGCCACCAGCGCCGACTTCCAGCGCTTATCGTCCTATAGGCACGACGCGTGCGCAGGCACTAGGCTAGTTCTTTATGGGCTTGGGCTCTACTCACGATGCAACCTGGCTTGCAATCTGTCGCTGCAACTCATAGAAGGCAGGTTGCCTTGCAACCGCTAGAGAACGACAGAACAGGAAGATAGACAGAGAGATAAATACAAGTTCCAGCAACAAATCGCGAGACAGTCGTGAGTAGACCCCGTAATTTCGGTGCAGGCCTCTGATTCTTGCGCTATCGAGATCATCTCTCCAGTTGAGATATCGGTTTTGATAGGGCCTAAATCCGTCAAAACGATCTCGATTTATATTTATTTCGATCGAAAACGGGTCGAGATATCTCGGTTGGTCGAAAGGCTAGTCGTAAGAATAGCTTTTTCTCGTTTTTGATAGAGATTTCGGCATCTCAAAATCGATATTTCCAC
Source organism: Argyresthia albistria (assembly GCA_963457715.1). NCBI lineage: Eukaryota > Metazoa > Arthropoda > Insecta > Lepidoptera > Argyresthiidae > Argyresthia > Argyresthia albistria. The sequence continues at coordinate 5,506,263 of OY735270.1, read as the reverse complement.
CATGGACATGATCTCGCTGGCGCCAGAATTTCCCGCCAGGTGTCTGCAGACGCAGAAAAACAATGATGTTAATGTTTTACGAATATATCTATCCGGCGATATCTTATCATTCGAACATGAATTTTAATCATACTAAACTGCGGTAATTAGGGAATAGTGCCTAGTGTTAATTAGTTCGCTACCCGCGTGACGTGGAAATGCGATTAGGGCCCGTATCTGAAACGAAAGTAAACGAATAAAGCTAACATATTTGAGTTTGCCATGAAGTTTTATCTTTAGTACTTTTCCACTAATCTACACTATTGCGACTAACAGTCCTATAATTCTGAGTACCTACGTATTGCCATAAACTGTTAGAGCCAACACAACGCACTTCATGATTAGTACTAACTAACACAAGAAAATAATGAATTTAATATCTACAGGTATTGTTAGGTACTTATGTATAGGTAGCTACTGGGAAAGTTTTTCTAGATAGTGTTAAGAGCCTCTTGGCGCGTATTTTCTTCCGGTGAGTAGATAAGTTATTTAGAATGAAGACAAATAATCCTGTCTATTGCTACTTTATGTCATAAACAGGACATATTGCAAATCAATTTCCGTTTATTAGGGTTTCATTCAAATCTCGGAAGGAGAAACCCTTATAGGCTCACTCGTGCGTCTGTCCGTCCGTCCGTGAAGTCCTAAAAATCTGAAATTTGGTATGATAGCACATGTTTGCACCCATATCCCATAAAAACTCCGAAATCCACAATTTTAACCCCAAACCCCCTAAATCTGGGGTGCAAAGTTTGTATGAAAAACTGAATTTTTAGCGTACGTTATACGAAACCCTCACAACGCGTGTCAACTCGCACTTGGCAGCTTATTTATTAAGCTCTTAACTTGTTGTCAAAAGAGTCAAAACACAATGAAACGATTTTGTAGATAAATGGCCATAACGACAATTTATGTACAGCTATTAGAGTGATGGGCATTGAGCAATTGTTATGATTATTTAGCTCAATTGTGATGTGGGAAGTTGCCGTGACTGTGAAAAATAAGTTTCAGTTTTTGTAGCTGCAGTTGTGGCATAATTTAGCTCTCTCCTTGTTACCACACATTACTATATTACTGTTACGTAAAATATATTCGAAGCTATTGAAAAGAGCTATAAGTAGGTACTTAAACCTTTTGAAAATTGGAACCACTGAACTGAACCTGCCACTGATTTTACCAGTGATCGGAATAGGTAGAGTGATTTTTGGTACTTACGTCATGAAAGTCATAACATGGATAATGATTTTTTTCTGGAAGATTCGGTATTAACCGAATTAGAATTAAAGTAGTGTTTTAGTAGCTTGAAAAAAAAACATTGTTCACACAGGTTCACACATACAGGTTAACGATGACACATCTTGGAGACTGTACTCTGATTGGTCGCGAAGTCGCAAACTTTGCATTGTGCCGATGCCGATGGTGCTACTTTTATGTTGTAAATCTTGCTCATATTGATTCGTTTCGATTCGCACTTTAAACCTAGTTCCATGTAATCATTATGAAAGTCCGAAAAAAAAAACATAATCTCCCCACTGATTATACTAGTGGTTCTGCCACCCACTCCATCAAGGCAAATCAATAAGGCTTTCTATACATACGTGCTACAGAGTCTAATCTAAGATTACCCAGTGAACTAAATGAAAGGGACATCGAGGGTACACTGAACATGCATAGATCTATCCTTGTTCAAAGGCTCTGCTAACGAGGCAACATAGCGGTAAGTTCGATCCACGATAAATATTATAAATTATAAGTAAGTATTGTAATTACTGGTTGGATTGGACCACGTTGGACTAAAAGATTATATTGTAAGTACAACAGAAGCTTTTCAGAAGCGCGTGGATATCAATTGCTCAAGTCTGTGGTCCCTTAGATAGAGCTGTAAAAAATCAAACCTGTAGGTTATGGCAATCTAACGATACGACCATAACTAGGTAAAATGCTGTATTGTTGGATTTTCATAGTAAGGACTCGCAAGAAACTCAAACCCTTTAGATACTTCACGTTGACCTGGAATCATGAACACAAAGCGCGAAAACTACGAATTTGTAGTTGCTTTACAAAAATACTGAGAGAGATTTGGTCGGAACTACTCGGGACGGAACCCTTCGGTGCGCGGGTTCAACGCGCAATTGGCCGATTTATTATTTTGTGTTTCTTACTTCTATTTACTTCTATTCGGAATTGGTGTAGTTTATAAAACGATTCCATTTTTAACCGACTTCCCAAAGGAGGAGGTTTACAATTCGTCCGGATGTTTGTTTGTTTTTGTTTTTTATTTTATTTTTTTATGTATGTGCCCCGATAGCGCCTAGACGGATGGACCGATTTGGAAAATTATTTTTTTGTTTGAAAGGGTTTACCTTCCCATTGGTCCCATTGACACCAGGTCAGGATCTGATGATGGGATCCTGGAGAAATCGAGGGAACTCTTCAAATATTATAAGCAGACCTATAGTGATTTTTGTGTTTTTCATAATAAATCGTGCAAATGCACATGGTAAGCATAATATTGTGATACGGAACTGCTGATGAAGACCACATATGGCCACCAGAACTGCTCATGCTCAATACTAGGTACAAATACAATGCGTGGCTGATGGGTAGGCAACGCATAGCCTAATCCGGTCGACCTAGAGCCATGAAACTTTGTACAGAGGTTCCTTAGTAGCGTGGGGTAGCACTGAGATAGGATTTGACAAAATTGTCCCCAAGGGGGGGGGGGATAAGGGGTTACAGTTTGTATTAAACTCAATCTAATCAAATAGGGTTTGTGGAAGTCGGTTTTTTCTAAAGTTTACTTTTTGTTTCAATTATTTATTCTATTTAAAATGGGGACCCATTTCTTTAGTTGGAATCGGTCCAGTATTTATGTACTCAGTCAGAAAAGGTTTATTTTATTTAAGAAAAATTATAGAAAAGTATGATGTCATCATTATGCATCAATTTTTCGCCTTTTTGTGACTTTGAGGTAGGTACCAATTTATTTACGGTCATTGGCATGAGAAAGTAAGGACCGTATAAGTATTTGTATATGACGACATGGAATCGGTGGTGATATCGGGTGTAAAAAGGTGTTAAACTAGAGCCGCCTGGTGTTGCGGTTGTGCTAACATTTGTGGATTTGACTATCAGGAGATAGGTTTCGTAGGCTCGATTTCGTCTAGGAGCGGGGAGCGGGGAGGAAGTAGAGGATCATCGTCGATTTTATAAGTTTTTAGCTTGGTGACTTTATTGCAGAAAAATTTCACGTTAGTAATGAAAAGTTTTAAAACGTTTACAAACCTGTCCTACTACGATTAATATGATAATTAAATATATGCGGCAACAATGTTAGGTCATGTATATTTCATGAAGCTATACTCACCTTAATTATTCGGTTTAGCATAAAATTAATTAGTTTACATACCGTGTAATGTAATTTACTACCAGCAAAACGCAACAACTCACCACTTTTCAATCATTATATGTCTGAGCGATAGAGTGTAGAGTGTTTGATTTTTATATTTTTTACCATTAACTTTTCTATGAAGTTTTCACAATAGATGGTTGAAATGAACGGTAACGAGTATGGTGAAACGATAACGGGGCAGAGCTCCTATATAGATAGGTAAATTATTAGCTCTGTCCCCTTCTATTTTCAGGACAGTAAACAATGCGAATATAAAAACAGCCTCTTGTGCAATGCAAGGCAAGGCATCTGATTCAAATAAGACTTTAAAAATGTGATCATAATGTTTACCGATATTTAATTATATTAGGTAGGTACTCAATTTAACGTGGCTAGCCTATCGTAGCAGCTATGTAGAATATACCTACTTACTATTACTACTTATTATACTTATTTATTTGCAAAAACATGTGCGTACTATGTCAATGTCCAACGTTAGGAAGGTGCGCAATGCATAGTATACTTACCTGAATTTATATGCAATGTTGTGAACATGTGTAAAGTATGTCGTTTGGTTGACTAACCAACAACACATTTGTTTTTAATTTACAAACAATAGACAATTTAATTATATAAATTATATTAACAGGCTGGTTTACACTATCATGTTTAAAATAAAGTTGAAATACCTAGGTACCTATCTATGTTCTTTCAATTCAATATTTAATGGTTTCCATCTTGTACTGTATGATGATTCTCTCTCAGTATGAAAACTCAATACGCAAATCGGTTCAACAGAACGCGCTTGAAGGAACACTACCTTTCTCTACCTTATTATACTTTAGTATCTATACTTTATACTTTATTGCACAGAAAACATAATACAGACACTTAATATTAGAAAAAACATGTACAAAGGCGAGCTTATCTATGTCTATTGTATATATTATTATATTTTGTTATTTGTTTTTATCTGTATTTATGTATTTATTAGTAAGTACCTAGTCTATTATTTTAATATTTATCGTGTTGTGCACGTAAGTAAGTCTACCTTTTATTAAATTATCCTCTCCATCCTAGATTTGCTGGAAGAGATCTCTTATTAGAGATAAGCTCGCCTTTGTACATGTTTTTTCCAATATTAAGTGTCTGTATTATGTTTTCTGTGCAATAAAGTAAGTATAAGTAGGTATAAACTATTTTACCTGAACTTAATGATGAATTGATAATCTAAAATGTATTATCTAATCAGTCTAATCACTGTCTACCACTCCTGTGAGCCTGGAGTGGTAAACATTAGGTAGATATGGGTACCTAGCCTACATTTTCATGCCTTCCTCTATAATGTAGGTATAATAACGTGCAATAGGTACTTACGTATAATAAATATTAAATAGTTGCCTAGTTAACTACCTACCTGAAACTAGGAAACAGCCCAGGAGCGTGACACATGGAAAAGGGGAAGACAGGCCTTTGCCTAGCAGTGACTAGAACCTGGCTGGTAATAATAATAATGATCTGATAACTTTTACCTATTTATCTTGCTATTCTATTCTATAGGTAGGTTAGGTACCTACCCATAACTACGTAGTCTCGGAGATCTCTATAGCTATCCTGAAAAACCTAACTATGAATATGTATTTACGTAGATAGGTACTTACTCTTTTTCCATCCAACACGCTACAAAATAGTCGTCGTAATAAATACTTTAGTATTTTATCGACTAGGTAGGCAAACACAGCTCGTTGCATTATCAATATCAATTCGATCCGTTATAAAAATATTAGTGGCACATATGCCACTTCGAATGACTCACATATAAACCGCAGATTGCTGTGTAGAGTCCCCGTGTTTTGATTTTAGTTCCACTGTCTCCTAGAGCACGGCGGGGTTTTCCGGCGGTTTTCTTTTCGGGCGTGCGCCGCGTCAATACGCCTCGAGTGAGGGGTGGCTTCGGAGAGCACGCGCGGCCGCCAGCGATACGCTACGGTCGCACTATTGGCTGGTGTCTGCGCTGCGGAGCTGAGCGGTGGCGGAGCGCCGAAGGTGAATGCGCGCGCACTGTTGCAGACTGCCCATGTGTGTGGTGTGGTGTGACTACAGCGCCGCCGCTGGCTGCTTGCCGCATTACGACTCCATTGGAGATTTTCTGGTTGTGACCTACTGACTCCCATTCTATCACGGGGTTTGAATGGTTGTGACGGCTTTTTGGTTCTCAAGCACGGCACACGGAACGGCGGCAGCTCGATAATGTAGGGACAAGTATTAGAGTGACAGTAGCGATCTCGTCTAGATAGTTACCATTTTCGGACATTGTATTGAATGGTGCTTTTGTACGTAATTTATCCCCATACGAGTAGGAACCACGATGTTACTGCAATAGGCGGTAGCTCCTAGATAAAGCACGATCTGTCAATTACTATACTAAAATCTAATACAAGTTACACACATATTATTTATGTCATCTAGTTTTATGGAACTTTATCCCTCATTATTACGTATGACCCGAGTTTACTGAGTAAGTAATAGCTAGATTCTAGTCTAGATGCTAGAGTTTAGTTAGTAGGTACCTAAGCGAAGGCTAGCCGTCTAGCTATCATTTACCGTGGAATTCGGCTAACCGGTGGCTTACTGTAACAAATCAATTCGAAGTGTTTACAAATGAGCATATCAAGAGATCCAGTCATTTCTCTCGCGTGGCAAACAACACGTTATTTCCGTTCTATGGTACACTGTGACTACGATAATCTTGCTGGTATTAGTGTCTGGAGATAGCCCCATCGTTCGTCGTTTGATAGCTAGGCGAGCGAAGCGAGCATGCATACCTATTAATAGGACACAATTCAGCACACGGAGCACACCCCATGTTGGTACATCTATGTAGAAACTAGGTTTGTGCTTAGACATAGCAATAGGTTTCCACGAGTACCTAGGTATTATAAAAAAATCTTATCGTCCAATTAATCTAACTAAAACATAATGGTATGGACTGATATTGTATTGTACCCTGATAATATGCCTGCAAAAACAACGAATTCGTATTTTTGCCTTCGGCAGAGACTAGTTTACCTCGAGAAAATTCAGAATTCAACGAAACTTAAGTATGTTGTTTGTGACGATTCAGTATTGCTACACCCAATTTTCCGAACAAATAAAGCTTGTGCTAACTTGAGGAGGGGCGAAAAACCGATTTTTTTAGGCATTTTTTCCATTTGAAAACATTGAATAATTGTAAGAAATAGTTTAAGAGGTAGGTATATGAGTAAATCAAAGTTGGTCCAGTACTTTCGACCTTTACCGTATCAAAAATACTCCCAAAACAATCAATCCGTAGAATGAACGGGTATGGCCTAAAACCTTTTGGACGGAAGATGTTCTGGAACATGTAATAGCGATGTAGTGTTACCGTCGAATTAAATTAAAAGTGAAAAACTGGAAGAAGTCCGAAAAAAATTCGGGTTTTCGCCTCTCGTCAAGATAGCACGAGCTTTATTTGTTCGGAAAATTGGGAGTAGCACCCTAACTCTTTATTAATCTGTGGTAGCACCACGTAGCACTACTGAATAGCCAACAAACAACATACCTAGGTACTTTAGTTTCGTAACCTCTTTTTTTGTATGGACTTAAAACTCTGCCGACTGGGGTATTAGGGAGTTTAGCAGGTGTTCATTGAAAAGTTTTCAAAACCTTGCTTCGGCTTGGTTTTTTTTTTAATTTTTCAATATAAGTATTTTATTTTACATTCTTCTAGCCTATATACTCAGGGTCAGGGAGCACTTATCCAGTGGAGAGCGCATAGATACATTTTCCTTTGAAACACAACTTTGTTGTATACAACAAACGTTTGGCGAGCCACAGTCAATTGGATATATAGTCTCTGCCTATACTCAACAACAACAACATAGAGTCACGCCTTTTCCCATATGCCAGCCCGTTATAGAACCGTTATAGCTAGAAAGTTGAAATTTTCACAGAATGTGTATATCTGTTGCCGCAACAACAACAAATACTGAAATACGAGAGATATTACAAATTAAAGGGGGTCCCCATACAGAGACGTGTTTTTAATTTTCTTTATTTTTATTGTTTTGAGTGCTTAAGTTGTGTTGTACGATGGTACGGTACCCTTCTTGTGCGATTCCGACTCGCACTTGGCCGATTGTTTACAGACAGCAGCAGAGATGTCTTATTATTATTATGAATGAAAGAATACGGTTCTCGTAACAAAAAGACGAGTAGGCTTCGTTGAAGTCTGTGCGAGTAGGTATTAATATGAGCATTAGTCATTCATAGTGACCTAGTACAGTTATGTACTTACTGATATCCAAGACCCGAAAAAATCCTCGATTAGTTGGGCGGCGGGCAAAAACACCGTATCCTCCCCGGACAGACACATTTTAATTGGCTCTCATCTCAATTTAATGGATGCTGGGATTACTTTGAAGACGGAATTTTCCTCCACTTCCTGGATACTTCGTGACGCGGTGTCGCATTGACACCTGCGTCCCGATTTCATGCCTGTTTTATTTTCGGAACCTGACAGATACGGCCATTTTGCGCCCTTGGAAGCAACCAATACACTATTGCTATTCGTGATTATCAGGAGACTCGGGCCCCAAGTGCAGTTGACGTTGAATAAGCAATCTGTATGATTTTATGGTCAATAAAAAATAAACTTGCAGACAAAAAATTAAATTCATCATTGTGACATATTAGAGCACCACTGCGTGTTTTTGATTGACACACCAAAAGAAAAAACGCAGTAGTCTTCAAATGTTGCCATCATTTAATGTCTAGCATTTCTTGACAAATATAAGTGGGTAGAGTTATTATTTGGCGGGTACTTTGCAACCTTGCCTTACACTCTGCCATACCCACGCATGGGAAAAAGCGTGACGCTATGTAATAGTAATTAATTCCATCTGCAATCTACTGTTATCATATCTTTAACAAGATAAGAATGACCTAGGAACCTATCTGAAGAGAGATTAGGGCTAGAATCAATAAGTATTTTACATTAATAGTAATTTATTGGTTTCCCCGAAAATGCACTGTTAATATCTAGTTTGACACTAACAATATCTATAAAAGCTAGAGAGAGAGGCGACAAAAATGTGATAGAACATTAGATTAGGTACATAAGCCAAGTTATCAGTCCAATGATCTTGACTAGGAATTCTCTAAACATGCTAATTAAATAATTTTGTGACGACATTGATAACACTTTCTTTCTCTATTTAAATCAATGAAACCTTCCCATACACACGTTCATTAAAGATTGACAATACAACATAAATACCAAGACAGCCATTTTAATCCTTAAAAGTACCAATTACCAAATATGTCTATGCTGGGCTGAGTTTAATCACTACTAAATACTTCATAAATATTGGCACCCAGTAGTTTTAATTTATCATTAAGGGTGAGGTGCTGCGTCAGCAAATCTGGAATGTTTGTGTTTCCCTTACACATGTTCTCGGTTATTAGTCTGTTGATCACTGGTAGCAGCTTTATGAAGTGCATCTCAATTTTGTTGACATCAACAAACGGATCTGAAGATGCACCCAACTTCAATGCCCCGTTTGTGATCACATGATGTCCAATTTCCAAGTCATTCTTAGTCATTGCTGGTGTATTTGACACAAATAAGTTGGCAATCTCATCAACAATGGTGGAAAAAGAATGAGTCACTGAAGACATTGTAAGAGATGTTACTTCATCACTTTCTAACACATCCATGGTCTCTTTCACAAGTGTGTCCAATTTAGCTTCTGATATTTCTGTGTGACCGACCAAGTAGTGCACCATTTTCTTTACAGGATCCCCCTCTGTGGTGTTAGTACACAGGATTGTTTGTATCGACCAGAACATCTGTTCTACTTCTTGTAGTGTGATCTTCTTCTTCAGTGAAACAGGTTCCACGATTCTCTTCACAACTTTCTCAATTTGTTTGATGAGCTCCTCAACCCCTGCAGATACAAAGTGGTGACATAGGGACAGGTATTTTGCCTGCAAATTGCTGTCTATGAGGGTCTCTTGCTCATTAACTGAGTCCCTGTAGAGATAACCACCAATTATATTCAGTTGTACCCGGAGAGTGACTTGCAGAATTGTTAGAGAGTAGACAAGCACACAGATCCGTGTAAAAATCATGAGTTTGATTTGTTCCCATAAAGCCAATTTGTTCTCTGGATTCTGTTCTAATTTGTGAACTATTTCCTCAGTGTTCAAAGAGCTCAGTATGCTTTCTGATACAATTTTGGAGAGAGTTATGATCGTCTGGTTGCAGGTGCGCTCTGTGCTCTCAAAGTGTTGTTTCTTGCGAGTCATGTCGAAAAACTTCTTTGCCTCTTTTTCCTGCCATTCTCTAAGCTTCTTCTGTGCATAATTGGTCAATAAGTATGCTCCTCCAAACAATGCGCTTGTTATTATGAATTTCCTTCTGTGACGGTATAAGAAATTTCTGACTGAGGAAAACATTTTTGCTTTTATCTATGTTTGTCTTCACTGGAATTCGAGTGGTGAGTCTGAACGGTACTTTGTGGTATTCATAAGACGTCTAGTGATGAAAGTAGTGGCATCAATGAATCTTTCAACACAGTTCATAATGCATACTTCAGTTTTAGAATCAAGCCTGGACGAAGGCCAGCCCATGCAGGACTCCCAGCACGTGTCTGTGAGACCGTGGACTAATACCTGGAAAATGCCAAATAATGCATCAGTGTTGAAAATTTAATTATCGTGGTTTTACGCAACATCTGCATCAAGAGGTAGACAAAGTAATTGAAAATGCAAACTTATGATACCGGAAGGTTTGTCTTTGAAAACGTAAAGGTAGGGTCAAAGTTCTTACAATGTAATAGTCACAATTTACATAGAAATGCGAAATACCACGGCTAAAAAACATGGATATTTCCACAAGATACCACAGGTGAAGCGGGTTTTGTAGCGTTATCAAGTATTACTGAAAATTACGTTTTTTAGAAATAAACTTCGCAACTAACCTGAAAGCGTTGTTTCTGTGTTTCGGATAATACAAACTTGTATATTTCAGGATCTTCTTCAGTCATAATAGGAACAAAGCAATGAGAATATCGTGTTTTCGACGAGAGTTAATTATTTTTACCTTGACTTGAGTAAATAGGTAAATGGAAAAACGTAGATAGATAGAGCTCAAATCAAAAGAACTCAAATCCACAGAGAAGAGAAGAGAAGACAGAGAATGCCATGCCCAAAAAAAAACCATCAAAGAAAGTAAATCCTCGAGTGCCTTGCCTACACTTAGCTGTCAATTTTTTTGTCACGGTGTCAAGATAGAGACAAAGCTATACGGATTGTATGATTCCGTCTCCCTTTCGAGAATCGAGAATGGATTCTCTCTGACTGTTTCTTACTTCTGTGGGTCAAGTGTGGCCCGTTGGCCCGTGTCTGAGTGAACGAAATCATATTTTAAATTTTACGGCTCTGGACACCAGTCTCAATCACATTTTCAATGAATGAAAGAAAGAAACGTACTAAATAAAATAATAAATGACACGACTACTATTCTAGAAAAGCTCGTGCTCCGAAAACAGGATTTTGCTGAGTGACAGCGACAGTTGACAGCTGACTGAATCCAAACATAACCTATCCCCCATACTATCCACTATCCACTATTACAAGAGCAAGAGATCGACAGTAGAAGCCAAAAATTCAATTGAAATACAATAAGAATAACATAGAATTAAGAAGAATATTCTGTTCTGTAAATTCTTAAAATCTAGTAGTGGCACAATGGCTAGCAAGAATATATGGCTAGGTCTGGACGACCATAACCTTGAAGGCTATACTCTTATCTTACCCAGTGTAGCAGTGGGCAACGTCGGTCAGCTAGCCAGTGACTTGCTGATTTCATCATTGGGAATGCAAAAAATCGCCTCAGTTTACAGTCCTGCTCTCATCCCCGTGTTGGGATACGATCCATACGACCTCTCATCTAACACGCCTTCGACTAGTTGCGAAGTTTACAAGTCAGAGGTCAAGACTTTACTTGTAATGCAAATAAGGGCTCCAATTGTCTGTAAATATGCCAAATCATTTTTAGAAAATGTCGTGCACACTTTTAAAGGCAAAGGAATACGCAATATTATTGTACTGACCAGTAGCTTTGCACATGAGAAGAAACATATCCAGACATCCCAATTTAGATACCTTGCAAATGATATGTGTCCATTGAAGGACAATGCAAAATCACTACAATGGTTTCCACATACTCAAGAAGACGAAGTTTTGAAGATCTTTGGAGGTGGATTTGCTACATTGCTGTATAACATTGCCGGAGAATTGTCAGTGCCATGTTTAGTTTTATATAAGTACTGTTCGGAAGGTGACAATATTCCTGATGCCTATGATATGGTTGGCCAAGTATCAACTATTCTGCCGGTGTTCAGAAATGAAGCAGACGTGAGTTCTCAGCTGGTGCAACCTGTGTCATGGAAATTGTTGTTTGGGAGACCTGCACCTCAGGATATTTACTAAATAAAATTAAGTAGGTATTTTACTTATATTTTTTGAAATATTTGTTTTGATTTGAATTAACTGAGTTTTGTGAAAGTGTAGTTTAAGAAAAATAAAGTTAATATATTTTAACTTTTCAGTAAATTTTGGTTTCAATTTGGTAGGTCACACTCACTAAAATTAACAGCAACTAACACCCATTATCTTATCACTAACCATAGGACATGCCTAAATCAGATGCCTAAATATTTAGGAGTTGCCTAGAGCAAAAACATGTTTCACTAACCCTTAAGTCACGACTAACGATGTTAGACTCACCTAAAGTTACACACTTAGCTCTTTTTCTTAGCCGTCTAGCACAGATATTATAATACTATACTAGCCGTCTATTCATTGTTTTGGAGGCCGGCCCTTAACATTTATCTTACATCTAATAGGTAAGAGAACGCAAAGATCTGACTCAAACACCTAACTACTACGAAAACATCATCACTCTTACTAATAAATACAAAAGTACAGTAAATGTAGCTCATTGATGTCCCCACCGAGGGGCACAGGCCTTTACGAGTAGGATTGAGCCATACTCCACAACCCTGGCTCAGTGCGGGTTCGTGAAGGGGTTTTACGACTACTACCTACATACTACTATTTGTCTATGATACTACCAACCAAGTCGTAGTGATAGTAGCAACAAAATTACAGTAGGTACTAAAAATGGTCACTAATATTGATGCAATACCTTGGAGGAACGCGGCCTTTCCTGTACACATCATAATGTCAGTAATTATTTCTTAACTCAAAACGCCATAGAGATAAACCCCCTTACCATCCCCATACTAATAAACAGTTGTGCAGCTTGTATACGGGTGGCCCGGGGTGACGATGGCGGGCGGCTAAGGGCGTGGACAGACGATGACGCGCCCGCTCCGTCGCTGCTCCGCGTCCGCTCCGCGTGCATCCTATGTAATTTGAGACTTATCATTATCAATGAGCAATAAGACACAAATCGGTGCAAGGCGGTGAGAGCGTGGCTTAGCGGCGTCGGAGCGGGCGGGGAGCGGCGACGGAGCGGGCGCGTCATCGTCTGTCCACGCCCGTTCCGCCACCCGACACCTAGCACAGTTGTTGATTACTAAGGGGGAAATAAAATAAGTTACGCGGTAGATTTCGTGTGTGTGTGTGCACAAGAGCATAAGTCGTGAACTCGTGATCGCATGGCACATTTTCATGTTACACCATAGTAAAAGAAAATCCCTTTTCTCCAGTCAGCACTCGTAACAACTTATTGATATTGGATCTCGAATGAGATCTGCTCGAATTGGTGCTTGTGTAACATCCCGTAAACTATCGCCATTCCTGAAATTGCCCCTCTCAGCGTTATGCACGAAAAGCTCGAAATCTCAAGAAAAGTTTCAATGGTACCAGATGTTCTATTTCTAGTAGCTCATTAACGCTTAACTTTGAACGGTCTACAAGTGTAAAAAGGTTGGCTTTATTTTTTCTCATACGATAGAGCCCGCTGACTGACAGACAGACGGAAGAACGGACAGCGGAGGCTTACAGACTGGCGGTTTATTTGGATAGAACCACGTCTAACGGCATTCAGTAAAAAAAATTGTTTCTTTACACTAATTAGACCCCGCTGAACACGATTCTGCCCGGTGTCGGTGGCGAAAGAGGAGAACTTGCATCCTTCCCACCCTCCCCCCTCCCATGGCTGGGACTTCTAACAACTACTTACAACTGTGATCATCGGAATTGGCGTGCAATTTGGCAGCCGCCTCCGCCCACCTTCGTGTCATAAAATGTGTCACCCACCACCGCATAAATTCACACAATACGATCACTACGACGAAGCGACGACGTGACCATTATTTTGTGTGTAACTATAGCAGTCAATGGTTCAACTACTGGAGCTCTATTTCTCAATCGCTCTTTTGTAAACGAGCGTTCTTTTCTACCGATTTTCGTTCGTTATATTCAATTCGCTCTGCAACGATTGGTTGGTCAGAACTCAGAACCACTCGTTGCGCAAGTCATAATAATATATCTATCACACGAGCGAATGAAAAATAGAGCTCCTGGAGCTCTATTTCTCAATCGCTCTTGCAAACAAGTGCTCTTTTCTACCGATTTTCGTTCGTTATATTCAGTTCTCTCTGCAATCTGCAACTATCGGTCATTGCAGAACCACTCGTTGCGCAAGTCACACGAGCGATTATATCACACAGCGAATGAAAAATAGAGCTAGTTACTGAACTATCTGAAATTCGTACAGATCGGTGAAAATAGCGACTAGCTGGATTATGGATCTTAATTTATGTTTTAATTTATGACTATGAACCCACCCGTGTCCATAAGATATACATATCAATGACATGATGTTTGAAGTATAGCTACTGTCGTGTGCAGCATAGCATCCGCCCTATTCACTACTTCCAGAAAAGTTCGTCTATCCCTATATGGTTTGAAATATAGAGTAACTTATATGTTCGAAAGTTGCCATTTTTTTACCCTTTACCTAGTAGACATAGGTAATACGAGTACTTTATCCGCTCAACATTGAAACAACTTTATTCAAGTTATGTCCTCGTATAACGTGCTATCGGTTCGCAATATAATGTTTATCGCATTTTAAACACTTAATCCTATCACTACAACAGGCAAGCATGTATTAAGAATCTAGTAGTTGGAGCTGGTATGGATTACACAGACAATTGACGTAAAAATAAATGAACCATAATAATAATTATCACCAACAACAGTGGCGTTGCTAGCTCATCATCACCCTACAGAGAGGTATTTGAACTCACATCGCATTAGGTCGGGTAGAAAGTTTCTTCGTATTTTTGGGCCTATTAGACTACGCTGTCGGCAGGGCCCTGTCTGACTCATTGTCTCTTTCTAGTCGTTCCATCAGAGTGAGACGTCTATACAAATCGTGCCCTGCCGACAGCGTGATGTAATAAGCGCTTTTGTATTAAAACCGTAACGGCTCGAACAAAAAGGTGCATCTTTGACTTTAAAAAATCCGGATTGAAAACGCAAACCAACTTTGTGCTACTTTTACTGACACTGTATTAGGTTCACAAACATCATAATTTTTTTTCACGGCCATCGTTGCATGTCTTCCTTTTTTTTCTACAACTTTATAATTGAAATTGAGTTTAATACAAACTGCAACCCCTTATCCCCCCCTCCCCTTGGGGAATTAATTTTGTCAAATCCCATCTCAGTGCTACCCCACGCTACTTAGGAACCTCTGTACAAAGTTTCATGGATTTAGGTCCACCGGTTTAGGCTATACGTTGCCTGCCCGTCAGCCACGCATTGTATTTGTACCTAGTATTGAGCAGTTCAATACAAGAAGGGAGATTCTAAATCAATAGACAACTACAGACCGATAAGCTTACTTCCGTCTATCTACAAGCTGTTCTCGAGCGTTATACTAAACAGGATTACAAATGGCTTAGATGAACAACAACCGCGAGAGCAGGCGGGATTCAGAAAAGGATACTCCACAAATGACCACATATTTACTCTGACCCAAATTATAGAGAAATACAAAGAATATAATAAGACGTTATACCGGTTTTTGTGGACTACACCAAAGCGTTCGACTCTGTGTCACACTTGTGCCTCTGGGAGAGTCTAGTAGAACAAGGAGTCCAACGAAAATACATCAGACTACTAGAAACAATATATAGAAGCGCATCAGCAAAAATAAAACTGAACTCAATTGGCAAGCCATTCGAAATAAAACGAGGTGTAAAACAAGGTGATCCGATTTCCCCCAAACTTTTCACTGCTCTACTGGAAAGCATCTTTAAAAAGCTAGACTGACATGAATACGGTATCAATATCAACGGCGAAAACCTCACTGATTTAAGATTTGCAGACGATATCGTAATCCTGACCGAGAAACACGAAGCTCTACAAACCATGCTGACCTCACTAGATCAAGAAAGCCGCAAGGTCGGACTCTACATGAACCCTTCTAAAACAAAGGCGATGACAAATGGAGAAAAGCGACACATCCGTATAGAGAATGGATACATAGAGTACGTCAGTGACTACATATACCTCGGCCAACTAATTTCCTTCGAAGATGCAATTTGCAAAGAAGTGGACAGAAGAATAGCACTGGCCTGGAAGAAATACTGGTCCCACAAAGACGTCTTCAAAAGTAGCATACCAGTACAACTGAAAAAGAAGATTATGGACAACACTGTACTACCAGGTCTACTGTACGGTTGCCAAAGCTGGCCCCTGACTAAAGATGTCGTAAGAAAGTTGCAGGTATTTCAACGCTCCGCCGAAAGATCGATGCTGGGCATAAAACTAAAAGATAGAGCAAGATGCTCTGAGATTAGAGGCAAAACAAATATAACAGATGCTGTGCAAATGGCGTGCAGGCTTAAATGGAAGTGGGCCGGCCACATAGCCAGAACAACGGACGGACGATGGAGCGAGCGTGTCCTCCACTGGCACCCAAGAGACGGGCAGAGAGCAAGAGGCAGACCCCGGCGGCGCTGGTGCGACGACGTAGTGCAGGTGGCAGGTCACACTTGGACGCGGCAAGCCAAAGACAGAGCAAAATGGCAGAGTATGGAGGAGGCCTATACCCAAATATGGGTGCCCAATTAAAATTAGATTAGATAAATAATAATAATAATAATTAAACAGAAATAATATTGAATTCAATGTAATAAATAAATAATTGAAATGTTAAATAATTGAAATAGAATAGAATAAAATAATTAATAAAATATTTATTTACAAAGAATTATTATAAGCATGAAATATAGATAGAATAAGAATATAATTATTGCACTATAATTCTTTGTTTAGATACTAATTGGAAATAAATGGCTTTTTATTTTTATTTATTTTATTTACTGAGCAGTTCTGGTGGCCATATGTGGTCTTCATCAGCAGTTCCGCATCACAATATTATGCTTACCGTGAGTAAATGCACGAGTTATTACTAAAAACACTATAATCACTATAGGTCTGACTATAATATTTGAAGAGTTCCCCCGATTTCTCCAGGATCCCATCAATGGAACTAATGGGAAGGTAAACCCTTCCAAACAAAAAAAATATTTTCCAAATCGGTCCATCCGTCTAGGCGCTATCGGGGCACGTAAATAAAAAATTAAAAAAAAACCGGACGAATTGTAAACCTCCTCCTTTGGGACGTCGGTTAAAAATGTACTGAATTTCTCAATTAGATCACTAATTTTTACATAAAGAAAAACAAATGAAAAATGGTCGGTAACAATATTTTATTACATGTACATTCCTTTTTTTATCCGACTTCCCAAACGAGGTTTACAATTCGTCCGGATGATTTATTTTTAAATATAACATTTTTAGTGACATCAAAACCAGCCAGATACAATTAATACATCCAACCAAAGATAGGTATTTAGTTACAAATATACTTTTCATCACATCTATTCAAAAAGATCTACTTTAGTCTCGGCAAACAGGGACTAAAGTAGGTCATTTAGTCCCTAGGGACTAAAAGTAACTTTTTAATTTTGTTGCCAGTACAAAGAAGTAATTCAATTCGGCGCATGAAGGGATGTGTGGTTGATTTTCAATCTGCGGCTACAATACAAAGCAATCATTGTTTGTATTGTTATTTGTTTCCGCAATTTTAATTAATATCTCGCCTTATATCACAGCTTATATCAAGCCAAACAATATGCAACCATTGTCTTAAATAGGCCGTGTTACTTAAATACTTGTAATACTTAAAAATAGACTGTCAACCATGTTCCACTATTTGGTGGAGGTGTCAAAACTCGAGTTACCGCTCCACCACATCTCTCTCTACTCAATTAAAGTTCGGTTATTTTAAACATCTACATTTTCATAAACGCATATCCGAGGATTTTCGCCAAACACGAACACTCAAGTCAAGATCGTAGCTCAACTGAAACTAGGTATTCCATCCGATATAAAATCAATTATACTAGCGCCGGGTAGCGAGCACTCGTAGGTAATCCCGGGAGATCTCCGTGTAATCTCCGGTTCCGTATTGAGGGTACATGTAACAATCTAGAGATACCTCGGCATTCGTAGAATAACTGACCTGCTCACTGTAGCGGCGAAATATGCGAAGTCGGAGAAACGCATGAACAAAACCGAATCTAGTGAATCCCAAAAGGTGGAAAATATAAATGAAAATTAATCGCCGAAAAAAACATGGCAGTAAGTACGTACCAGGTTGGTTTCTGATCATGCTTAAGTAGGTACACCTTTCTAGGTTTTGTATTGGGCAATGTTTACCCAACCCAAGAATTTTAGCAAGTTAGTTGAATGAAGTTTATGAAAACAACTCCAGAGTTAAAGAGGACGATTTCTGTCTATGTGTTTTTGATAGCAGTTGAAGTGAGCCTTCTGTTCCATTATATCACAATCTGCCAGTCTTCTATAAATATACATGTGGCAAATGAGCTGCTTCGCAAACACCGTCCCCACCGTAATGGGAAATGAACCACTAATGTACCCGAGCCGAATATCTATTCAACATTACCTATTTGTATTTGCCTCTAATGTTCTACCTGGTTAGGGTATAAATGGGGACATAAATGTAGTTATCTTATCGTTTGTAGCTACACATGAGCTGTTATTCCATTTACATTTAAAGTATCTAATAATGTTGAGCTTTTTGGATACCGGAATTTAAACAGCTAAGTGTGGATTTCGCGATTGTGAATAAGTAGGTATTGTGAATCTACTAGTTTAATGGTATTATCTCATCATCGGCAGCTTGTTTCAGAAGTACGGCGACAGATTAAAGTCCAAGATGTCGAAAACCGTATCACTAGACTCAAGTGGTATTATCTAATGCTACTTAATTGTTGAGCGTTGACGGTTATAACTATGGTCGAAGATTTTATTATAACAGTTGGAAATAACACATAACATAACAGTTAAGGCTTCACTATGAAATTACCTGCACTAACTATACAATAAAAGCTGTCAATAAATTAATGCAAAATGAGAAACTTCTTTGTTATGGACATCACTCTGAGCAATTTTTATCATGAAACCGATTTGGTCAAAGCAACTTGATTTTTCACTTCTCGCAGTACATTTTGGCCTGAGTGGCTGATTTGTTTGGCTGATTTGTATGGAGAAGTGAAAAACAAAAGATGCTTTGATCAAATCGGTTTCATAGTGAAAGTTGCTCAGAATGATGTCCCTAACAAAGTGAAATGAAATGAAATGAAATTTGTTTTGAAATTTGTTTATTGACAGATAACATGGTTTACACAGATTCTACTTAACTGAAGTAGTTTGTCATTTTGCGTTAACCCTCTCGTCGACACATCTTATCTATCTATTGTTCTCCATTGTTTGTTTGTTCGACCGGTTTGTGTGCTTCTGAGAGAAAACCAGTTAATTCATTTACTCCTTGTATGAGTGAAAACTAAAAATAAGATTTGTTAAAATACAAAGGCGAAATCCTACTGTAGATAGGCGGCTCGAAAGACTCCGCTTTAATGCTAGCCGGGCGTCGAAATTTTCAAAATTGTGTGTCATACATATGTATACAGACGGAGGCACTACCTAGCTGTCGTCACCATGTGTTCAACCACAATGAACGCTTTATCCAAACTTAATCGAATCCTCCACACCCTTCCAAATTGGAAATTGTTACACGGCCAACACATCACAGTTATGTGAGCACCTTAGCTGCTGCCATCAAAGGGGCATTCTGGGATTTTTCACGTCCCTCCCTAGAATCTAAAAGCGTGACGCGCGATTCCCCTTGTGAAAATATCCAAGTTATACCTACCTACAAAACAGACGACTTTAAATTCGAGTTATTTAAAGGGTTGTGACGTAAGAAATAGCACCATCATTCTAATTTAAAAGGTTTCCATGGAAACAGGTAGGCAAGCATTAATTTAAATTATGGGAATTTCCCGGGGAAGCACTGTACGAGTTTTTTAATGGGGCGGTTGAAAGAGGGTTCTTTTTCAGATTCATTGGTGAGTAAAAGTGTTCATATTTTCAACAAAGGTCCGACGAGTCCTTATCTTCAGGCGCAGGGGTTCTGCGTAGTCGATAAATCAATTAATGTTCAGATATGGGTCGTTTTTCATTGCATCTTTTTACTGACCGCTCTACTTTTTCTGAGAATACGTCAACAATTGCTAATATCAATGTCACGATACTACGAAAAGGTGAAATATTAGCATAGGTATAAAGCAATAAAAGCGTAGGTTGGTACTCATACCCATTACTACGGCAGATATAATATGCAATAATATTTACCAATACAACTTGCCTGAAGAAATGTCTCATGAAGGTAACGATTTGTTCTCGCATGTACTTTTACTTCAAACAAAATGCTTTAGCATTTCTTTGTCAGCTTTCCAGAGCCTTTTGACATTGATGCCACTGTCTGAGTTGAATGGGTAATGTTTCTCGGAAGCCAGCCTTCCCCGTCGCAACGTCTTAATAAACTTTACAAATTGTTGTTGATACTTTGAATACATTTCGAGAAGGCATACTGGATACAATAAGCAACGAATAATGGCAATTGAAAAGTTTTGCGCCTTAACATTGGTGGGTGGTCCGGGGGTGGTTCTGGAAACTTTACTAATGATGCACATAGCAAAGAGGATCAGGTCTTCTTCTTTTTATACTTCCTATGTGATATAAAATAAAAAATACTATATCAAACCACATTGTACGATTCTAGTCACATTTATATAAATTTAATGTTACCTATATGTAGATGTAAGAGTAGCCGCTGTTAGCATGTTAGTTAACTCTAATAAAAGGTACTTACTTATGTACTTGTACTTGTGGGCATCTTATACCACACTTATAACAAAACTTGTGATACGGCTAACTTATAGTTAAAAAACAAGGTGTAAATGAATTAACGCAAAATGAGAAAATACTTTGTTAGGGACATCATTCTGAGCAACTTTCACTATGAAACCGATTTGATCAAAGCAACTTTATTTTTCACTTCACTACAAATCAGCTGACCCACTCAGGCCAAAATTAAGGGAAGTGAAAAATAAAGTTGCTCTGATCAAATCGGTTCCATAGTGAAAGTTGCTCAGAATTATGTTCCTAATAAAATTTGCACCTTGTTTAGGTACACAGATACAATAATATGTATAATTTACTCTATGGTTAAAATCAGACTACACAACAATTCTTGTTTAATAGGCGGGAAATAACTTGGCCAGCGTTTGCTGTACACGCACAGCAAACGCTGGCGAAGTTGTTTTCCGACCATTATACAAATGAATGTCTTGACTGAAAAATGCTACCTCCGCGCGCGCTCCGCTCCGTTGATTTCGTAGCAATATGCTACGGCGTAGCATATTTGACTCTGCGACTACGAACTACGAAATACCTTTGTGTCAGGACATACGAGTTCAGGCGAAAGGAAAATTTAGGATGCCTCGATCTACTTCTTTGGACAGAATCATGAAATTGTGATACAATGTAATGTACATCAGGTCTTTAAGTCAGCTTTTTGGGGCTCGGCGTATACAAGGTGTAAATGAATAGGCTTGTGGCCTAGGTAATTCAATAAATCTAGGAACAAGTCTTAAGTTAAAGCATTATGTACAAAAATAGTAATAAAGTCATAAAAAGTATCTATTTTGACTTGACAGGCCACAAGCCTATTAACGCAAAATGAGAACATACTTTGTTAGGGACATCATTCTGAGCAACTTTCATTATATGATTTATCAGAGCAACTATATTTTCACTTCCCAGTACATTTTGGCCTGAGTGGATAAGCTGATTTGTATGGAGAAGAGAAAAATGAAGTTGCTCTGATCAAATAGGTTTCAAATGAAAGTTGCTCAGAATGATGTCCCTAACAACGAAGTTTCTCATTTTGAGTTAATTCATTTACACCTTGTATGTACAGCACTAGTTAGTAAGTTGTTTTACTAGTGTTCATGTACGCGTGGATAGTCAACTGCATTAACAGCCTGCAGCAATGTATAAGCCAACTTCCATCAAACTCAATCCATGGCTTATATATACCTTTGTTAAAGAATGTGTGGGTACAAAAGCCCCCAAGGCCACCCCAATCCGCAGCCATAAGCGACTGATCCGGAACGCACTTACAACGTGCGAACTTAGCGTTCCCGATCGCCTGATAAATTGCCCAATTTGTCGGGAAATTACTCGATATGCCAGCACCGCTGAAATTTTTACATTCGCCTCTCTCGCCCGCGTACAAAACACAGGGACTGGAGAAGTTGAGATTTATAAATGCGCGTTTCTGCAACGTACACAATCACACATTTGTTCACATGCACGAAATCTTGACATCTCAAACCATTTCTCAAATGGTATGGGCTATTGGCGTCGTTTTTTTAAATTCGCGGCCACCAATATTTTTGTCATTAATTTGTAGCACTACCATAGCGTAATAGAACTGAAGAGGAAGCATTTCCGTAAGACATTTCGAAGCTGAGATATTGGGGCTTCTTTGTTTTAATATTGGCGACTTTTTTCCAATTCGCGATCACCGACATTTTAATTATTATTTGTAGCACTACCATAATGTAATAGAACTGAATGGAGAGGAAGCATTGTCGTTAGTCATTTTGGGGCTGAGATATTGGGCTTCTTTTTTAGGGTTCCGTACCCGAAGGGTGCCAAACGGGACCCTATTACTGAGACTTCGCTGTCCGTCCGTCCGTCTGTCTGTCTGTCACCAGGCTGTAACTCATGAACCGTCGTAGCTAGATGGTAGAAATTTTCACAGATGATGTATTTCTGTTGCCGCTATAACAACAAATACTAAAAAACTAAAAGAAATTTAATATTAAGGGGGGCTCCCATACAACTAACGTGTGTTTTTTTTATTGCAGTTTTTTATAGATAATAGTACGGAACCCTTCGTGCGCGAGTCCGACTCGCACTTGGCCGGTTATTTTATTCGTGGCCACCGATGTTTTATCATTAGTTTGTAGCACTACCGTATAGAACTGAAGAAGAAGCATTGTCGTAAGTCATTTCGAAGCTGAGATATTGGGGCTTTTTTGTTTTGATATTGGCGACATTTTTTTCAAATTCGTGGCCACCGATATTTTTATCCTTGTTTTGTATAATCTCCAGAGGAAGCATTGCTGTATGTAAGTCATTTCGGGGATGAGATATTAGAGCTTCTTTATTTTGATATTGGCTACTTTTTTTTTTAAAGTTCGCGGCCGCTTATATTTTTATTCTTATTATGTAGCACAACCTTTATGTATGATATCTCAAGAGATACCATTGCCATGAGTCATTTCAGGACTGAGATATTGGGGCAAGATTTCAAACAAAGATAGTGTAACGCCTCCATAAGGGGTTGCAGAGGCACGTTTATTTAGTCATCAAAACTCCATTTAATTTCATTAATTAATTAATCTATTATTTATTATCCATTCCATTAATTCCTAGTTATTTTTTTTCAATTATTCGGTTCGAATTACCTTACCTATGTTGCAATACAATCGCAATGCAACTAATTTTTAGGGCTCCGTACCCGAATAATTAAATTAAAGGGGGTCCAAGAGACGTGTTTTGATACACTTTTTGATACTGGTTCAAATCCTCGTGGGGGCATATATTTTTCATTTTGTTTTAGTTCTTTGTTTTTTTTTGAGTGCTTATGTATAGTTGTACGATAGTACGGTACCTTTCGTATGCGAGTCCGACCAGCACTTGACCAATTTTTCATGACATAATGATACAAGAATACTGTATCACATCACATGTCTATGTGTGCATTGCTCAAACGTACATTGCGTGAAGCTTAACTTCTGTAGTCACTGTATCTCGTGCCCGCGTCGCCTCGGGCTATATTCGGCATGTCGTTATTTGGCCGTAAAAACGTTCAATGTTGACGGGTTTGTCGCCTCTGTCGCCATGAATGAATTTGATGTCCCCTTTGGCGCTGTATGGCTATTATAGGCGTGTTATAGAAAAATGATGATGCGTCTTTTACCCGATTTAAGCAGACTCTTGGCTGCAGAATAGATTCGTTGGCTGAATGTAAAAAAATGATATCGTTCAAGATGAATAATGCAGTAGGTATTTATAACAAGAAGGAATTTTACGAAATCCCTTAAGTCCCAACCCAAGGCACAAGAGTAAAGATAGTGAGCAGTTGAAACTAAACTGGAACCACACGTCTGCCGTCACATCCCGCAGGGAAATAGGTATGACGCTATTTCTTTTGTTATAAAAATTGCCACCACCAAAAAACAAATCCGACGACTCCAACTTCAGGTCGTGATGAAGCAAAAGCCGAGGAGAGCAAGCAACTGGTTAGATTTACGTGGAACTCTTGTGTGGACGAACCAGACATGCATCAAACAGTCCATCTATAACTTTAGCTTTAAAAAACCCCCGCATAAAACCAGTCTTCCAGTTTCATCACAAGGTCTCATCATCAGGTGAAATTAAAAAGTCTCATCACAGCGAATCTAATGAGCCTAAACTCGATGGGTTTACAAGTAAGCATCCCAGGGTTCCAGCTCCCACTTTCGAGCTTCGCCCTCCATCATCAGATCAGCTCGATAGTACCATATTCTCAAAGTTCTTATCACTACGAGTCTAATGAGCCCAAAGTCGATGGGTTTACTAGCATGGATCCCAGGGTTCCAGCTCCGACCTTCGCTCGTCGCACTCCATCATCAGATCAGCTCGATGGTACCATATTTTCCCAAAGGGCTTGTAACAACAAACAAAATGAGCCTAAATTCGACGGGTTTACTAGTAAGCATCATAGCATAGGGTTCCCGCTCCCACCTTCGAACTCCATCATCAGACCAGCTCTATGGTAGCATAATAACCAGCTCCAAGAAATCTACTTTCGAATAAAAAAAACAACATTCAAATCGGTTCACCCGTTTACGCTCCAAGTGCTGAGAGACAGACAGACACACAGACAGAGTGACTCACACGTTAAACTTATAACACCCCTTTTTTCCTTCGTCGGGCGGGGGTTAAAAAGAGAACGGAGAGGCTTGCAACAAACAGCAGCCACAAAAGAACTATTCGGACCGCAGCCATACAATTCCAAAATCACACGAACCTGTGTAAACTTTTAACAACCCGATAACGGTTGAAAGCCCCCGTTAAAGGGAACAACTGGGCCCTGGGTCTCGATTGTGCTACAAAATGGCAACTGGGACAATGAAGTGTTAATGAGTTAACGGTCATCCATCCCGTTTCTAGTTCTGACATTGTTCGTGAATTTGGTATTGCCTCGCGATAGCCGTGCTCAGCTTCGGCCCAGGAACATGTAGTGGTTTCCTAGTGGACTAGCACTGTCGCGTTACTTTCACATATTCGCCGTCTAGTTAGCGGAATCGAGGGTCAGCACACCAGCAGCGCAGAGTTATTACAATGTTTATTTTTATACTTGTTTTTATTGGTCTTTTATGACGCCGCCGCCCCACCCTGTAGGCTTCGCTTTACATCTCGGGTGAAAATTGTAAATAACTGGGTTGGATCTTACTTGTTACCTATCTTGTAATTGAATTACCTTAGGTAAATCGGGCTTAAGGTACTTTGAACCAATTATTTGAAGACTGTTCCGGAGTATTCCTGGAACCGTAATATTACACGTGGAAAGAGAAGTGTTCTCGTATTCTGTCCCTTGAGTTAGTTGAGAGCGGGTTAACTCTCAACTAACTCAAGGAACAGAATTCTGTTGGATTCAACTGCATTCCTATATTTATATTAATATTTTGACAATGACAGGTTCATGAATATTATAGTACAAACGAGTGAAACAGAAGTTGCTTGAATCAAGTTTTTTTGTGAAATAATTTTAAATAAATCTCTGATCAAGTTGGTTATAAAGTAAAAGTTGTTAAGAATTATAAACCCAAAAGTCATATTAAAACGACACAGTTGTGCTAGACCCTGTATACTTGCAATCTCAGTACCCAACATTTACGTGTGGTCGGGTCGACTATACGGAATTTCAATTATCGATATGGACTACCGCCCAAGATGGCTCCCTGCGATAGTCTCATGAAATATGAAGCACGGCAGGAACTTTATAAATTAACAAACTTGCAAACTGCGGGCGACAGACGTCAAGTGTGATAACTAGTGATAAGTTATGTATTTGTGTATGCAATGCAAGGGGGTTGCAATATCAATGAGGTATAGCCTTGATGGTAGATTCAAGCGGGGAAGTGAAAAACCCGTAAAAATAACACGATGAGCTGGCGAACGAGTTTAATAACGAATAAACATTGGCAAATTAGGCATTCTACTTGCCTCAGGTCTTGCTTTGCTTGCAGTATACAGCGCTTATATTCATGCGGATCTATGGAATGTAATGCAGAGCTCCCTGGATCCGTAGGCTATTAAATTGAGGTTAACGAATTGAGTATTTCATTTAGAATTTGATCAAAGTGTGGCTAAGTAAACTTTCCTCAACTTTTAGCATATTTTGGTTGACTTTAGCATAAAAATATAATAACTTTGCATGCAGCAACGGCAGTAGATAACTCTACCACTCAAGCGACACCGATAACTCTACCACTCAAGCGACACCGATAACTCTACCACTCAAGCGACACCGATAACTCTACCACTCAAGCGACACCGATAACTCTACCACTCAAGCGACACCGATAACTCTACCACTCAAGCGACACCGATAACTCTACCACTCAAGCGACACCGATAACTCTACCACTCAAGCGACACCGATAACTTTACCACTCAAGCGACACCGATAACTCTACCACTCAAGCGACACCGATAACTCTACCACTCAAGCGACACCGATAACTCTACCACTCAAGCGACACCGATAACTCTACACTTATAAGGCAATCCTATCTAAAGCATGTAACGGAAACATATTTCTCTTAAATTCGGCATATTGTATTGTATTATTGAGTAACTTTTAATACGAAACCAAAGTATGGTCGGAAGATAGCAGATAGATATAGAAGATAGATACAACGAATGGTAAATGGTCGCCATTAAAAACAACCGCAGTATAAGGGGTGCTCTTTATTTTTATCTTTCGTCGGGAGGACCGGCCCGGACCCCCCGGACCCCCCGGACCGTCCGGACCGTCCGGGGCTGAATCAATGTGAGGTGTGAAGAGATATATCGGCGGGGATTACTTTTCAGAAAACAACCTTTTGGGCTACATGTACCTAATTGAAATCACTTTACACTCATTCTCAAAATATGGTAGACTACGTAAATGATTGAACTCAGTGAATTGATTTGCTCTCCTTGCTCCACAACTTGACATGATGTTTGTTACCTTTCCATAAAATACTTACTGCCTTTCTTTTAGTCACAATGTTGCGAACACTATCCTGTAGCAGTATCATCCATATAGGCCACTAGGTCGCGCGGGCTCCTCTAAAAACCTTTCAGACCCCGTCGACAGATTAAACAGCTTTCGACCTAATTACCTAGCCATTAAAATTTTAAGTCTGCTTCGGCCTTTCGGCCTGGTAAAAACTAAATAGAGTTTTTTTTGTACATCCAATGTTTAAACTTTATTTAGTTGCAATCAAAGTGTACCTAAGTATAAGCCTTCATACAAAATATTTTCGAGAAATTTTGTAGATGAAGTCCATTATTCTTGTCGTTTTTCAGTTCGCAATGCTTGTGTTAAATCTTGAAGATATTGATTGTATCTTACCTTATACCATCTCCAATGCTTAAATAAATGATGATATTAACACCAAACTTTCCACCAAAGCCAACTCACTCTGCCACGAAGAGCCAGATCAAACTTTCCGTGCAAAATCTTCTCGTACATCCTCATATCTTCAACGCCCCGAAGCAATCACTTTAAACTCCCCCAATTGTGCCAAATGACTGACACCATGTTATTACCTCTCACATCGTCTGTATAGGCCCTTCATAAAGCCATTTCCATACGAAACTTTTAATTGAACCGCTGAAACAGTTTTCGGTATTATGTTCCATCAAGTTGGCTGTAGCATGATGTTAATGTTGCTAACTCGTTAAAACGTGTTGGAATTTTATAGCATGTTTTGGTGAGCTCAGCGTTTTTAATTAAATTCTTTCAGAAATGCGAGGGATTTTAGTATCAACTGGTAACTTCCGACGTTTACGACTGCGTGCCTACCTCATTAAGTATAATCTTATACACATGTCGTAGCCATATCGTCATATTTGGCTATATCATGATATGGCCAAGTCATATCATGATATGGCTGGTTTTAATGAAAACATGTCTTTCTAAATGCATTGTCTTTCAGCACTACGTGATGTGTTTTGTGTTATACATGTCAAACTAACACGAATACTATTCGGGGGCTTCGCTGCGCTCGCCCCCTTTAGTCTTTACCTAAGCTGCCGCGGTGTTTGCCGTAAAAGATTTCATCGTTTCATGATTATTATCGTGATATGGCCATTTCGACGATATAGCTACGACACATTGTAACGTCACGTCACTTTTGATCTTTCGTAATTTGGTACATGGTACTTACTCAATCAAAAGTACAAAGTTATTTTCATAAAATATTTCACATGTTAAATTGTTTGATGTGCCAAGCAATAATAATTATAAAAACACTTTACTATACAGTGGTTAGATAAGGTAACCCTGTCACAAAACTATTAAAGGTCATAAGGGATGTGTATGTCTCATGCTCACGAGTCACGAGCTTTGGACGACATCCAAGCGACAAAAATGAAGAGATTATGCCCCAAGCCAAAAGTCGTTGCCATAAATCGTGTTTCGAATTAAGTAAATGGATCGTAAACTAGCATGAATAAGAGAACCTTTTTCTAATTCGTCTTGCAAACGTTAAGTTATGACAAAAGAAAAGCGTTCTGTTTTTATGATTTACTCGTTAGTTACTCTGAGGATTACGTAGATACATTTGACATATACAAAGTTATATACAACGCATACAGAGCATGCTGTCAAAACACCCTTTAGGCTAGATATAAAACCGTGTCTTTATGTAAGATACTTAGAAATGAAATGTAAAATATCGGTTGTGTTTTGCAATAAATAAAAATAAAATAAAGTTGTGGTTAAATCACTAATGAGTGTTTATTCATAAACAGAACTAGCAGTTAGCATTACACTGTGGTTTCAAAAGTTTGGGGGGAAAAAATGTGTGCTGCAGCAAAAGTGTTTACAATGTATCTCGCAGTGTGGCTTCGTCACTGAGACCGTACTGTTGCTCTATATAATGCAACAATCTGCTTCTGACGGACACACAAATTGGATTTACGGGAACTAATCTGACCGCCGCCGCCGCCGTTACTCAATCGAGTCTCAAATTAAGCAGAGTCAGTACAATTTTAGGATCTATTCATCATTTATTGAACAACAACACGGCACTGAACTCTAAATACTAGCTTTTATACCAATAAAAGGAGAAAAAAAACACGAAAAACTACACTGTAGACATATAAATGTTCGGTACACAAACTTTTAACAATTTATATCTATGGTGATTTTCAAAATCAAATCAAAATCAAAAATCATTTATTGAGCAAAAGGTGGGTACAATAAATTAGTGTACATTACATTCTAAGAGTCCTACAACAAGAGTACATTCTAAGATAAATAGGTAATGTAGCCACATTGTAATTAAATTCTGCTATCTTGCTGGAGCATTCCCTTGAGAAACAGAGATCACGAGCCGGATATTCTAGCCTTGCACGAATCTAAATACATTTCAAACTGATAGTTTGCAAGCATGGCTTTAAATAGTTCATACCTAATCCAACAAAACTGAATCTGGCTGGGACATAATATATTTTGGTTTAATGGTTAATAAATCTTATTCAAGACAAAAATATTCCTATTATACTCGTCTGTCTCATCCTTACTTGGTTTGCTGGAAGATATCTCTTATTAGAGATAAGCTCGCCTTTGTACACTTATTCTATATAATTTTATTGTACTTTGTAACTGTTTGTGTGCAAATAAAGAAATTATGAATTATGTCTGGAATTATGAATTAAATGTTACCCTTCCTTGTCTTTACCAGTAATTGTGATTCTACAGATATTACCACCAGTCAAAAGGTAAAATACACATTAACGTCGTCTGCTGCAAGCAAAGATTTTACTTTTCCACTAAGTAGATACCCGGGATGAATATGGATACTGCTGGATACTGCAACAAGATTGTGGAGGTATTCTGTGTTCATGAAAAAGCTTGTTCTTTGTAAGTGATGACCCATTTACCAATTAGCACATATCGGATTGGAGTGAATGCAAGCAAGATCATGGGACCCGTGGGAAACGGGACGTTAAATGCTCTGTTTTGTGAGGCTGTATGACAGTTCATTTGCTTAAACCATAAACTAAGTTAACTGTCAGTCAAATAAAGTTTTCCCAATTTCTAAAGAAGAGTAAATGCGGGAAACGGATCGTAAGCAGTCTGACACTTTTTTGACTCTTTCCCCATTGGTTGGTTAGGTTTGAAGTATTTGACGTCTATTCTGGTGGTCCTGTCTGACCTGCCTGTTGCAGGGCGAATGACTGAACAATACGGGATTTCAAATGGCGAAGGAAAATCAGTAGAAAAGAGCACTCGTTTGCAAAACAGCTATAATTAAAAAATAGAGCTCCAGATCAATTCTATGATATGACTACCATACTTGTTCCACTGACACAGCCAGTACCCAGTCACGCGTACCTCCCCTACCCCTGACTGTCTAGGGGAATGAAGAAATAAATAAACTAGTAGGTACTAGGTTACGGTTAGTAGCAATGAAAAGCGCTTGTTTGGTTTGCTGGCGGTTACAAACAATGATGTTCAAACAACTGTTTTCTGTCCGTAGAGAGCGACTTATACATAAAGAAATTATGCTACCATCACTTACTTGAATAGACATAGCAGGTTTTTTGTTAAATAGGCTGTATACAGGGTAGGTTGTAGGCTGTAGGTGTCCTGTAAGCAATGGAAAATCTCCGAGCTATTGATAAGCCTCATCCTTCTGGACAACACTTTCACTATGAAACCGATTTGAGAGAGATACTTTATTTTTCACATCTCTTTGTACATTTTGGACCGGGTGGTAGGTACATACATTATAGTACGTATAGGATACATACATTATACCTTCAATTAAATACATATGGTTACATGGAAATATCGTGAATTCCAGGCTTCTAGAATTATCGATAACGCCTCGGCCTCCCTCGGCCAGCTGCCAATTCGTAGAAAACGTGTAAAAGAAACTGAGGTATAAATATAACGCTGTGGAGAAAATTTTGCACCGAATAGACAGAATAATATAGTTCCTCAGCTTTAGCAGTACGAAACAATTTGCGGTATTATTACTTTCTAAAATATCCGCACGCCTCGGGAGGTAAATACATTTGGAACTTTCGGGAATAACTCCTTTTTGCGCAACGAGCGGACGGCGAGCTGCTCGCATACTTGGCGGGCCTTCCGTGCTGAGTCAAAATAATATGTACCTATTTTCGGACAAATTTCTTGAAAATACTTCGGTTATTGCATTTAAAAGGGGTGATCCTGTGTACCCTATTGTGTATGAAAGATTGGTTTATAAATCATTATGATTAGGTATATTTAATTTCATTATATCTTAAATTCTAACAATCTATCCATCCATCCTTCTCCTATTGTGTTTATAGTATACGTTTTTTAATGATATTAGTATTACTCAGGCTGTTCATGAATAAGTTTGCTTTATAAGATGAGTCCTGTCACGGTCGCCACTTTGTCGTCTCTATTGATTCTCTATTTATTGGTGAGAAACTTTGAATTAATAATTAAAACACAGTAGTTAATATTTGTGCGTTTGCCACGCCATGTTCAATCGTGAATATAAAAAAGTTAACAATAGGGTCGGGACACGTTTTTAGTGTTTCCCAAAGATCGATTGATCGTAGACAAGTAGTATTATAATCGATTAATACACTTAGCATACGTGAGAGCGACGTCGAGTCAATCACGTGACTTTCTCACCCATCTCCGGAGAATTTGAACCGACACCCACTAAAACTAAGGACTCCCAGCTGAGTCGTGAGTTAAGGGGGCGAATTTTTTAAAGAAAATCTCAGAATTTCATCTTCAGGTTACCTTTAGAGGAACAGAATTAAAAAAAAAAAACAAATAGCCAAAGCCGAGACTAAAAAGGAACATACTTTGGTATTTTTATAACGATAAAATAAATAACGAGTACACAAATTCAGATTCGGTCCAAAATTATTAAAAAATCAAATCAAAAGATTTGATTAGTTAGAGCAACCAAGACAGATTTTATGACAACTTCGGGAGAAAAATTACGTTTATGCAAAAACGAAGCCACGCTGACACTTGCTTGACACTCATGAAAAGCTCGCAACGAAACGAAGAAACCAACAGCATTACAAGTCATTATTTCGAGCGATTTGGAGTCTTAACTCTAGTAAACTTTGACAACTACATAAAAAATTATAGAGAGTTTGCGAAGCTCACTCGAGTTTCTAATTAAACCTGCCATCGAGCTAGTCGACTTAAAAACCGTACCAGATAACACAAATTAATCTCGAGTTTATCTCGAATTACCGCGGCGCCACTTCCCGGCCGATCCGCCAGGAGATGCCAATTTGTGTGTTTTTCTTGACCGAGATTAGAAAGTATAATTTCTTTTCGTTAGAAAGATTTACGGGCACGTTTAAACTTATTTTATGGAAATACACAGCTGTTATAGATATATTAATTTATTTTGTGTGTAGATTAAACTCAATGCAAAATAAAGGTAAAAGGAAGGTATACAGGGTTATTTTTGGACCCTTAGCCAAAAGTTACTATTATTTTAGGGACATCATTCTTTCACTAAGAAACCGATTTGATTAGAGTAACTTTATTTTTCACTACCCAGTACATTTTGGCCTAAGTGGGTCAGCTGATTTGTATGGAGAAGTGAAAAATAAAGTTGCTCTGATCTAATCGGTTTCTTAGTGAAAGTTGCTCAGGATGATGTCTCTAAAATAATAGTAACATTTGGCTAGGGGTCCAAAAGTAACCATGTATAATGGTTCTGCATAGACCTATAAACTGGAAACAATGACTTCATAACCATGTAAATATCTAAGACCCAATAAATAATACAATATTGTGTCTTTTACCGTACTGCGGTACACACGACATTAATATCGATACTTTCACCATTTTGCCTAAGATACAGCTTTAAAATATTCTACCAGCCTGTATAATAAAAGCTGTGCGATGAAGATGAGCATAAGCAATAAC
The DNA here is from genome assembly GCA_963457715.1 of Argyresthia albistria. Lineage (NCBI taxonomy): Eukaryota > Metazoa > Arthropoda > Insecta > Lepidoptera > Argyresthiidae > Argyresthia > Argyresthia albistria. Next base: position 5,473,090 of record OY735270.1, on the reverse strand, counting down.
GTAAACTCATAGAATCAATCAAAGAGATCTTCTCACGTTCGGTCCGCCCGCCCGGGCGCTAGCGGCAGTCAGCTACGTACCGTAGTCGCAGCCGCTACGAACCGTTACGAGCTACGCCGTAGCATGGCCTCGCGAGAAACGCGCGCGTAATCTTAAAATCGGCAAATTGACAACTGTAAACATTTAATAAATTACATTACAGTTATCTTTACATTCGATTTATAATGTTTTATTTTCAAGGTTCCTTAGTCACCTCAGTCTTCTTTTAGATTCAGGGACCCTTTTCAGTAAAATTAAAGTGTTAATTTTGGTTAAAGTCAAGTGTAATTGTATCAAATAGCAGCAGCAGCAGTTGTACCGTGAACTCTTATTATGTATGCTCATATTATGAAACCAAATATCTTCTTTTAAGTAGGTTCCTGTGTTTTTTGTGACAAGCAACTACGGAAGACATATGGAACTAAGATGTATATAAGAAACTGTTTCATATTTTAACATACGATTAAATATACAAGTAGGAGATAAGATCACCTCTCTCATCAGAACTTGGTTTGCTGGAAGAGATCTCTTTTTAGAGATAAACTCGCCTTTGTACACTATTTTTATTTACTTTTGTTTTATTTCAACTAATTGTGTGCAATAAAGAAATTATAAATTATGAACTAGGAGATAAGATATTAAATAAGTACTACCACACTTTTTTCTTGAATGTTGACAACAAGATTATACTGAATTACCAATATATATGAAGTTAAACTAAAAAAATATTCTGTGTGAAATCTCTGAGCATTTTCATTTTCACCTTTAGATTTTTCGTAAGATCTATATCTTCACCTTCATGAAACCTTAACAATTACCATGAATTCATATACATGCACATAAAAATACAAAAGTGCCTGATTAAATTATCTCCAGTAGAAGTGAAACAAATGAAAATTAATTAAATTTCGAACGAGTCTGGATTTATTGTAAAATCTCTGTCAGAAAAGCGTTCTCTGTTAAAGGAGCTTCAATTATTTCTTTTCAATTACTCTCATTCTTATTCACAACAATTAGAATTTGATTAAAAAGTCTTTGTAAAAAGTTTTTAAATTTCAAATACCTGTGTTGACGGGATAAGTATTCGACAGATTTTATTATAATGCCTTGTTTTTAAGTTCAGTCATCGAACTCTATAGACAGAGACAAAGAAGATAGAACTATAGAGATTGCATTAGTTTTTGTTATTAGTTATATACATATAACCATCCTCTATACAACCATCATGAACAGCAGCATAAAGTGATGAAACGATTTATATAAATAGATTGAGTTGAGTTGTTGATATTAACTGCCAAATTAATTCAATAAATAATTAAATAATTAGTAAAAAATAGTGGTTAAAAATTAAAAAAGTGTAAAAATGAGCAGCCGAATTTGTATGTCCGTCTGGTTGATCAGTTCAGTGACCCTCGCCATTCTGGATCTAAGGAGTGTGGCTTTACTGCAGAATGGTAAGTTATTCTATTTTTATAATCAAGTCATTATAAAAATGCATATAAGTTATACTACTAGCTCGCCCGTCCGAAGTCCACGGCCCGCGATTTTCAACCTACCCACAACGAGATAAAGTTCAAAACCTATGAAAAAACATCGGAGGTATGCTGGTTAAATGGTTGTTAAACAGTGTTTAACATGGACATAGTGTACATCCTAGGTTTTCAGAAATAAATCTCTTAATCGAGATAAGCTCATCTTTGCACATTATTTTACCATTAATGCGTGTCTCAATTTTTATTTTCTAAAGTATGTTAAGTATAAGTTATGTCATCAACATATATTTTATTCTCCACGTTTCAAAAACAAACAGAGGACTTAAATTATCTTCAACAAGCCAGCTGCTAAAATAATTATAGAGGCGCCGTGCAGGAAACTAGAAGTCATTGTTCCGTGCGCCGGTTTTGCTGGAATTATTGAGCAACTCAACTTGCGAAGCCCACATAACGTACAACCTTTATAAGGTTATCATAACAACAATATAATAATATAAATTGATAAAATGCGTAACTGAGTGCATACAATTATTGTAATTATTATTTTTACGTAGCCTGTAATGTGTCCCACTGCTGGGCAAAGGCCTCCCCATTTCGAACTCACAGTATACATTTATAACAGAATTTTGCCTGTTTGTAAAAAGCTGATAAGTTGAGGTTAACGAAATGAACGGTTTTTTGAGCCATATTTAAGTTAGTGTATTAGAAAATCAAATAGAAAATCAACAAATCTTCAGACACGGACTGAGAAATTAGTTTTTCACCTACTGGTTTGTTGTTATGTTATACTATGCAACACAATATGAAGAATCCTAATAACGCGAAGTAAAGGTAATGGTCAAATTACTTCAATTGTGGGTTTGCACCGGAAATCTTATTTCGGGATCACGTCAACACATTTCCCAGCAACCTACATCAACAGTAATGCCCCGACAGACAGACTGACAGCTGTATTTAATGGTTTTTGTACCTAAATTACGTTTTTAACTTACTCTTTGAAAGGATTGCTTGATATTACAACCCAACTCTTTTATACGCAAGGGTCAAATGGCATTGATTCCTATCTATTATATCTGTAAGACCTTGTAGATGTAACATGACATTTATGACAATAAATCTACTGAAACTGAAACTGAAATAACCACTGAATCTCCTTCGGTTCATTTAGTTAAAGTTGACTGAGATAACTGTTTGTATCAAATTAACTTTTACACAAATTGTTCAGTAGGTTTGGTTAGCGAATAAGGGTTATGAGGCTCACCATAAATACTAGAAGTAGGTACTCAAGTTGTCAAACAGTTGAATATAAGAATATGACGCAACACATAAAGTTACGTCAAAAATAACCCTACTTGTATACACCTTACGATCGTTATTAAAAAAGTTCGTTGAAACTTGGAATTGTCTCTCAAAACGATTTGCGGATTATTGAAGGTCTGTCAAGAGCTCTTCACCTGAGCGGAGCTGCTCTCTAAAGGAATCTCAGATTTATATTTGATGCGGTTTAATCTTCATTCTAGGAATAAATATATTTACGAGTGGGTATGTAAGGGTTGTGTAACCCTGCAAACAATTAAATTTCTTCTTTGATATTGGGACGAGTTGAATACGTGTTTCTGATAATGAACATGTATAAATAAATTCTCAACCGATTCAGTGATCCACGAATTCCTAAAGTAATGCTTGAGAAAAATAAGACAAAATCAAGATTTCTATAAAAACAGTTATAATATCGGAGCACCAAGAAAATATTTTCCTTTCTTCTTAAAAGCACGACTCCCTGAGGGAATGAAAGATGTATCATTAATGGAAAAAAGTGTTCATAAAAGCTTATTTATTGTTATTTGAAAATTCCGTTAGGAAAAGGTGGTAGTGCAACTCAGCTGTTTATTTAACCTCCTAGCATACTGACATAAAGAAAATTATTAAAACATTAAAACGGTGACTTTTATCTCGACTGTAGGGTAATAAAAACCTTTTCTTCCCTACTGTCACAGTCAATAGTTTTTCAGCCTTGGTTATACGCGAATAAGCCAGTCAAACAAACGATTGTATGATTAAAGAAGTTTTAGCTAAAATTACTTACCGTTGTTCACAGACACATCCCCACATCAATGTTACAACTGCGTCCCTTCCAACAGTTCTGTCGAGGGCTGCAGTCAGCAACAGGCAACGTTGACCCTGTGCCCTAAGGACCGGCCCTATTGTGCTACAGTAGCTTCCACGCCCAGTGAGTACACTCGTATCTTATCGTTGGCCAGATGTAAACCCTCTGTTTCCCCTAAGTTGGCTAATTAAGAAAAATCCATTCTCAGTGTATCCTCTACTATTTAAGTTAAGCAATTCCTGTACAGTACTCCCAAAGTAATAGTGCGCATAGGAATTTTCTTCAAAGGTCTGCAGAGGCCGTATTCCGACTGTTCAGGAGCCGATATGAGATCGAGGACCGAGATCAATACATAGAAAAACAGTTTTACTATATCCTACCCCACCTCTATATAGATATAACTTTCGTTTCCCGGAGTAGACTTTCATGTGCATTATTACTTTGGGAGAACTGTACAATAAGCTTCCCTCCACGAGTTAATGCTGTGCAGTGTGTATAACCTTTCAGTCTTCTAAATTCTTATTCATATCTATCTATTAGCTTTAATTGAAAACTAAATAATTGAAACAAAAAGTAAACTTTAGAAAAAATCGACTTCCACAAAACCTATTTGATTAGATTGAGTTTAATACAAACTGTAACCCCTTATCCCCCCCCCCCCTCCCTTGGGGAATTAATTTTGTCAAATTCCATCTCAGTGCTACCCCACGCTACTAAGGAACCTCTGTACAAAGTTTCATGGCTCTAGGTCTACCGGTTTAGGCTATGCGTTGCCTGCTCGTCAGCCACGCATTGTATTTGTACCTAGTATTGAGCAGTTTTGGTGGCCATATGTGGTCTTCATCAGCAGTTCCGCATCACAATATGATGGTTACCGTGAGTAAATGCACGAGTTATTACTAAAAACACAAAAATCACTATAGTTCTGCCTATAATATTTGAAGAGTTCCCTCAATTTCTCCAGGATTCCATCATCAGATCCTGACCTGGTGTCAATGGGACTAATGGAAAGGTAAACCCTTTCAAACCAAAAAAAAAATATTTTTCCAAATCGGTCCATCCGTCTAGGCGCTATCGGGGCACATACATAAAAAAAAAACATCCAGCGAATTGTAAACCTCCTTCTTTGGATGTTGGTAAAAACACCTTGAATTGATGTGTAGAATAGCGAAGCCTTGCGAGTTCTGCCAGAACAAGTCTACATATTTTTGTATTCCCGCGAGTATCTTTAAACAAAAAGCGTACGACAAATACTAATGCATTGTTCACCTCTTTTTGTAGACGTAACATCGTCGCTGGTCTGCGTCGAGGCAACACAGCAACAGTGCTCATTATCGTACACCGCACAAAAACAAAGCTACGAGATTACTTGTGTCTGCTCCGGCGACCGCTGCAACGCTCCGTTCTCACAGGATTTACGTCAGGAACTCCTCAAATTTGCTGCCACTCGAGGCGTTCTGAAAAACGAAACGCAGGACTTCACTGAGGTTTTTCTGAAAGAGTCGGCGTTCTCAAATCAGACGCGCTTAACTTTATACGAGAAGATTACATTAAAAGTACAAGAACCGACGACAACAGTGAAAGCGACAACGGTTTCAGATAAGTCTGAGAACAAGATTGAGGCCATCAAGCCGCGAGCTGAACCTCTAAAGCAAGGAGTTGCGTCACCTTCCGACGATGACGATGATGAGGGTGAAGGCTCTGGAGCCGACGAGGACTCCAGATCCCAAGTGCGGGGCTCCCCCCCCGCCGCGCCCAGCTCCTACCTCCCCGCAGACAGCAGCGCAACAACTTTGCTCCTCAACGTTCTTGTAACGACCCCAGTGTTCTTGCACGTCATCGTGTAGAACAAGTTGGCGTAACAAAGCGGAGCGGAATGGCCCTGCCATGTGCGACGGCATACTAAGTGCCCGAAACGTCGTCGGCCATTGTGGTTCTACGAGCGGGACAGTTTAAGGGTTGCTTTTTGAGTGGTCCCAATTCTGGTTTACACCATTTCGTGTTAGAAACTATATAACACATTTTTATGTTTCAATATGATCGTGACATTTTTATAAAACGACGGATATTTATAATATTTTTACGTTATAGCGTTTTCGTTAGTTTCACGTTGCAAATAGTCTTACAAGCTCGCACAAATGAAACAGTGAGACTTTGAACTTTTAGTCTAGTTTGTAATGGAGTAAGCCAGAATCGCTGCCTATATGGGAACAAAATTGTTGTAAGTTGTGAAGTTCGACGTTAAATACCTACTGCCCCTTAGTGTAGACAAAATGTGTTTTTAAAATTTAACCTATTTATCGACTCTACCCCGTAGCCAAACAAATATATTACTATTGTTTTTTTTAGAACCATTATTATCTACACTACACGCACCTAAACAATACGAACTGTTAGTACCTAATAAGAGTTAGAAAGAAGATTAAGAATCGCAAATATGATTGTGGCTAATATTGTGTTGAAAACTTGAAAGTGATAATATTAACGAAGTTTTAAAAAAAAAGTTATGTGCCAAAACAAGCTGTATTGAGATTGAGACAAGGAATTGGAAATTTAACATGAAATTATACGTCTAATATTATACCTGATTGTACAATAAGACATTTATGGCTTTGCATCGACATGTCTCGGATTATTAACATTAATTCAGTCACATTCAAAATTAATTTTATTAACCAGTTGACTGATCGGTCTATGAATGTTTGTCACCTCATATCTCAGTAGCGAAATGCATTTTTTATCAAAATCACTCAGAAAATCAATACATAAGCACTTTTATGTAGATTTACGATTAGTTTTAGATGTCAATTAATGATGCTGATTCATTATTCTTTAAGGAACTGCGCCTCTGCCGCCCCGTAAGGAAAAATTAGTGGTGCAATGTTTGTTTAGATTATTTGCATGCGGCTGTTTATCTTGTTGAGATTTATTAATAAAATTATGAGAAGATCTTATTCCAGTGTTTTTTTAAATTTTATTCCGTGTGTAAGTGTATCGAACTTCGATAGGCATCGATAGGAGATGGTAAGTCCCCGAAAAAGAAGAAGTCAGTTTGACAAATATACACTTCAATAATGGAATCATTGCCAGCCTTGGCACTGTCCACCTTGTCATTGCCAGCCTTGGCACTGTCCACCTTGTCATTGCCAGCCTTGGCACTGTCCACCTTGTCATTGCCAGCCTTGGCACTGTCCACCTTGTCATTGCCAGCCTTGGCACTGTCCACCTTGTCATTGCCAGCCTTGGCACTGTCCACCTTGTTGTCATTTTGACACCTTGCTTGATTGCTTCCTGCATATTCTATGCATAGAGTAAATTATACATAAACCTTTTTATTTATTTGCGAATATATGCAATAATGGTTAATAACTTAACCATCATTACTGCATATATTCGCAAATAAATAAAAAAAACACAGTACCTACATTAGTACATTGCCCCTATCAGCTGATTTCAAGTTACTATGGGAGACCCAAAATTTTTTTTCGTTTGCGACCTTAAGTTTCTTAGCGAAAGTTGTTCATAATGATGAGTATGATGATCCCCAAAATATGGTCAGCTAATTTAATGTCACCCTGTAAAGGGTTACTATTTAGACTCTGCACAAGAGGTTCAAATGTCACGGCATAGGCAAGGCAAGGTCAAAGTGCCGTTTAAAGGAGAAGCGAGAAGTAGAAGTATATTATCTACAATGACAGCTTTTACATTGCACTGCCGTAGCTGTAGCTTATACGCTTCTACTTTACACAGCACCGCGATCGTAAGTTCCTCAGTATACATGTGAAACGGTACCCAGCCCAGCCCACACGTTATATTAGTATACAGCTCGGCATCTTTAGTGCAGACTACTCACAAACAGAATATCCTATATTACCAGTAGTATGGCACAGACAGCAACCCCTCATATGATCCGGCCATCAGTATAAGCCGATTATTCTATTTGTTTCGAGGCCCCCGAGGCATGACGGTGTAGGCGAAAATGTGCTTTAGCTAAAACTGGCAGGAAATATTGGGTTAAAATATAACTAACAGACATGAAAGAATTTGTGTGAAAGATATTTTCATAAAAGCTTTATGTGGGAGAGTTCAGTTCGCAGCTCGTTCAATGTACTCGCCTAAAATAACAGACAGGGTGTTGAACATAAACAATTTTTGACTTTAATAGAAAATCCCCTTAAAAAAATCAAAATCACGGTCTTCACAAAGTAGTTTAAAAAGAGTATAATGACCGTCGTTCGGGAGCTAGAGATACATAGTAAATGGAAACACATCAGCCATGGAAAGAAAGGAATGAAAAACAGCCAGGGACAGCTGTCGTTTTTGCAAGAATATCGAGTGGTTATTTCCGCTTCCTGCGAACCCAAAACCATATCCGCCTGTAATTTCCTTACGATTTCGTTTTGAGTGCCAAACTGCCAACATTACGCACGTTGTCATAAATTGTATTAGGTATAATCACGGTATAATATATGGCGCCCGTCTACCGGAATGAGTATCAAAACTCATAATTTTCACGGGGTGTAATATCAATGAAAATTATACACATAAAAGGGAAACCGTCGCAAACGAGGAAATTTTCTTTTTACGGTACTGCCACGTGTTTTGTTGACTCAGGTAAGATAATTAATGATAGAACGTCCAAGCCCTGGTCCTGCTGGAAGCAGCTCGTGGAAGGACAATCCTAGGGACGTGCGTCCTGCCAGCAGTACGCAATATTTTGTGGACTGTGTATGGATATCAGAAGCTGTCCTTCCAGCAGTACTTGACTTTCGAGCGTAATAGAATAAGGCAGGGGTGACAAACATTTTGTATTTTTTGGTATAGGTATCTAGAAATAGACGCGGGCGCTTCTAGAGGTTACGGGGTAGAAAAATAAACAAGAAAATGATTATGTCATGCAGGGATTCCACTCGTGATGTGGTAGGTAAAGCAGTTTCTTCCTGCCCTCGGGGCGATTCTGGCGCTAGCGAAATCATGTCCATGGTCGAAATATCGATTTTGAGATACCGAAATTTCTATCAAAAACAAGAAAAAGCTATTCTTACGAGTAGCCTTTCGATCAACCGAGATATTTTGACCCGTTTTGGATCGAAATAAATATAAGTCGAGATTGTGTTCTACGGATTTAGGCCGTATCAAAACCGATATCTCGACTGGGGAGATGATCGCGATAGCGCGAAAATCGGGGGCCTGTACCCCAACAATAACTAATATCGTAGTCATCACCAAAATGTTTGCGACTCCAGTTTTTCTGGCCATCAATTTCTTCAGAATATGTGGCTTTGACGCGAACGCGGACTCCACGTGTTATACTCGTCGCCATCTCGGCCAGACTAATCGTAGAAACACGATTCAAAAACTCGCTGAATCAGAAAAAGACGCACTATGCATGTCAGTTAATAGCGTCCTGCTAGCAGGCTTAGAAAGCCTCATATAACCAAAAACATTGCGTCCTACCGGTAGTACGCAAAGTCCTGCTGGCAGGACTCTGGACGCTCTATCATTAACATATGATATATGGTAAATGTGTTTAATTATACTTACGTTAGGACCACATTTTTGTAACATCACTGCTAGGACGGGCCGCAGCGTGCCGGGTCGCAGCGCACACTATCGAACACTGTGTAGGGGTGCAACGGGCCGCATGATTTTGTATGCGGCATGCGGCAGGCCCAGGCCCGGCACGCTGCGGCCCGTCCTTATGTGCGCGATCCTTAAGTAAGCGCTGTCGTGAATGTTGGGAACCCCCGATAAAAAAAGAGATTTTAAACAAAGAGGGAATGCTATGATAAAGCTTTCTGTTGCACCCTGTATGTTAGCTTATTGTTACCGTTCACAAAGGCGTGATTTTGGTTTTATAAATTGTTTTTCTCCCTTTTCAGCGCGAGTAATTGTTGTAGAATTTTCTGCAGGCTTCTCTTTGAGATCGCGCTCGGCTCGGCTCAAAGAAGACTAATTATAAACCCCGTGATTAAAAATGCGTTCCCTTTATTGAGATGCTTACCAGAACATGACTGTTACCGTTTTAGTGCTTGGAGCGTTGTCTTCGACACACAATTTAAGACCTGTGGCATGATTCTCGCGCATTCGATATACAATATCTACACCTATAAAGAGTGATTTTGTATGGGAATCTGTCAATATAGGTCTCGATATCCGTATATCGAAGGCACGAGAATTTTGCTCCATGTCCTGAAAGGAACTGTTTCGTTTTCTATTTTGTGTTGTTTATAATATAGAAACTGAATATTGCAAAACAATGAACAAAAAAGTAATGTAAATACATATTAGATAAATAAAATTGGCATCGTACCGTCGCCTTTGACAAAAAAGTAAAAAAAAAAGATACACATGGAGCTCTAATTGCAAAACTTGAAGGTCAGTAGTTGCCAGACATGTTTTTAGCTTCACCGACCTCTGTTTTCAACAACTCCATTTGTACAATTTGTACTCGTAATTGAATGACAGATTAACCTAACCACTACGCATAATACCGCAGTTAATTTGCCACTAGTGGCCATAAAGGGAGCAATTAGTAAACCTTTTAATATATAAATAAAGTTTCATTGTAACTTTTTTGCCAACTCTGACAGTTTTAATATACTTCAAACTATAATACTAGTGGCTCTGTGAGCTGTAGACCTCGCGAGTATTTTAGTGGGAAAGCTGAACTGGCTGAACTGCTAACACATACATACTTATGAATGTACCTGGTTACGTACATGCAGTATGAAAGTAGCCGCACCAATAACTTTGTAAACTACATTTTGCGATCTTAAATACAACCTATTGACTTTTTGAAGTAAAACTTCTTGGGGCACGGGGGTAAAATTTATTTAACCTCTCAACTGTGGGTTATTCATATATTTGCTTTTCACTTGCTACTAGCCGGGTGCTATCACGAGTGGCTAAGAAATGTAACGGAAATTGGAATCGGTGACGTCAGGGTCGGCTGAAGACTTTTAAAACCGCAACTATTTTCAATACGGTTTTTAACTAATCAGATAAGATAATAATACATTCGTACAATAAAGAATGTTAATTAGTGAGAGAAAAACCTGATGAAACGTTAACAAATAAAAATTATTTTAAGCATTCTTCCACGAGTTCTTGATTTCCGGTATGGCCAAGATGGCGCCGCCGCCGCTGGCTGGGGCAAACACTGGCAAACAAAACCAGTGACGTGACCAAAAACTACTTCGTTCAACCTCTTTGTTGGAACCGGAACTTATGTTTGACAGCTGTGCGATGCGATCCATACAGTTTGTAAGAAAAGAGTTTCATCAATGTCACATTCGATATGGATTTCTAAAATGATGAACGAATCGTTTTGTGGCCGGTAACTATGGAATAGGTACCTAAAACGCGCTGCGTAGTCGCGCAACGGGCAGCTAGTAATCGCATAAAGTCACTTAGAATCATCCAAATGTGATATTTAGTTTTCAAGCAAATTCCGATGTGATGGATGGCTGCATTAAGACTTCTTGAAAACAATAAGTAGGTACCTAGAACTGTTCTAAAGCCACTTTTTATTATATAGTGCAGTTCAAGTCACAAATTAGCAGTTTAGCTACTAAGTACGTGTTATACCTACCTATTTAATGTTTATCTGTAGTAAACGGCCAAAGCGAGGTCTACAGTTTACAGAGCCATAAGTTTAATGGCTTATTGTTTCGCTTATTTGTTTGTATGTAATTTTTGTAATACATATTTTAAAGTTGAATTGTTGTTATAACTGTTGAAATTATACGATTTTGATTTTAATAAGCTTTTGTAATTTTAAAGTTAATGCTTCATGCCAGTCAATAATGTTGAAGTAAAATATAAAAATCGAGGTATGTCGTATGGCGGACTAAGGAAATGTCAAGAATAAAATTAAATAAGAGTTACTTCATCGCTTCGCGATGAAGTAACCCTAAAAAATCCTAGCAAAGTAGGTATGTATAGGTTAGCGGGGGTAGCATAAGGCACGCCAGTCACCCCAGCTACGCATTTTGTCACAATTTAATGTCATATCATAATGAATGCGCGCTATTTTATGGAGAAACATCATTGAGACGCGAAAGGAGTTGGCAATTTGGCAAAATGACTGCCCCAGACATGTACAAAGACTTCTCAACAGCCAATTAATAGCATTTAAATATTCTCTCATAAATTACTGCGTCTTTAGTTAGTTTGTAGAACTTGAAGGAAATGATTAAATAATTATGAGTTGTCACTTCATACTCTATGATTCCGCCATTGATTAGTGACTTTTGCCATCGTTAAAAATAACATGCAACATAATTGCCAACTAGCAAAACTGTTGAAAACAGGAGGTTTCCAGAGGAGTGGCTAGATGGCGTCATGTTGCATGTTATTGCAAAATGGTGCTTATTTCTAGCGACGGCAAAGGTCACGGAATCATATTGGAATCACGGAGTATTGAGTAACAACTCTTATTTACCTATATTTAATAATTTTTTTCTTCAAGTTCTACAAACTAAATACAGACGCAGTAAATTAAATTTATGAATGAATATTTAAATGCTATTGGCTGTTGAGAAGTCTTTGTACATGTCTGGGGCAGTCGTCCATATATTGATTTAGCCATCTTTTTTGTCATTTATCTGCGCGACTGAGGTGAGTGGCAAGCCTTATGGTAGCCCCGCAGGTACACATTAACTTGGAATAGTTGAAAATACGTACTCGATCAATTAAATAAAGGGACTGGGCACAGAGACAAGCAAAGCAATGCATACATTTGAGCGAGACGGCTTAAAGACGTGACGTCAGATGGTATATAATCTGAGCGAGATGCAAATAGTAGTGACACTATTGAATGAGTTAAGTATATCACCACGAGCGCGACAAATTGTAGATAAGGAATGGTGGGAAATAAATGACATGACGTATTAAAAGTAAGTACAAGTATAAAATAATTTCAAATAATCGGACGTCTGAAACTTAAAAGTAACTTGAAGCAGAGATTGGATCTCAAAATTGGAAATTTAAATCTCTTTTAGTATAGGTAGGTATAGGTGTATAGTATAGGTACCACTTAATGATCTAGCTACAGAAGTTTTACTTCTAACACGTGTACGGTGCTACACGCGTATTTTTTTACTAAACTTTTATAGTCTGTTTCACTCTCATGGTTTTTACAAATCCAACTACACCTCATTTATTAATATCCATCGAGCGTTTGGGTTTTAGCTATTTTTTTACATTTTAAAACCACATATCTCCGTCATTTTGAAAAAATCCAAAAACCTCACTAATCATCGCTTGAAATCACGCATTTCAAAATCGCAAAACTTAGTTTTATTTACCACATAATAGTATACCCATTCCATTAAACTAAAATCCTCGGCAAATTACATTGGAAACAATGCACTTTGTTGCAGTCTTTACTGTCAAGTGCAAGTACAACCGCTTGTTGTGGATTGTAATAACTTTTCAGTTTAGTCTTTGTCCTGGTTTTCCCATTACAATCGCTCAAGCTACGCAAATTCTTAAGCAATAGCATTTAGCATTAACGAAAAAGTTATCATGGTAAAATTTAAAGAATTTCAGTTTATATTACGTCTTTTGAGTGATTATGGCGTAGCATACTGGAGGTAGGTATATGATTACCTTATTGTTGTAATTATAAAGAAATCGCGCAGGTGGTCGGGCTTTTCTTTAATTGTGTTTGGTGTCACTCTTACTTCTGAACTTGACTTGAACAGTATGCGAGGATTTTCACAAGAACCATCACATGCGGGCCCAGGAGCGACCGACGTCTGCAGTCTGCAGACGACAAGTTGAAGCGGTCGCCGCGTGACCAAAATCGCTTGGACCACATCATCATTATCATCATCAATCACATATAGCATCAAATATCTCGAAAGTTGCATTTGTTTGTGTTATGTTAAGTGTGATTAACGTCGTTGCATTCCGTTTTTAGCGGTACCAACCGGCCGGAGCATTTGTAGGGAAATCTGTCAATATAGGTCTCGATATCAGTATAACGAAGGCGCGAGAATCGTGCTCCAGATCTTCAAAAAACAGAAGTATGATTACTCAGTTGACGGCATTGTGAGTTTCGTGATTAAAACCAAAACCTCAAAGCATAATTTACCCTAGATATATCAAATTCAGTGAATATAAATGGCGGATTCACATGCTGTAGCGTTATAAATACAAGTTACTGCGTACGCTTCACTGGAGCCTTTATCCAGGACTCGCTTCCACTCTGGCGGCCGCCACGGTCGACACAGATTCATTATATTTTTATTGTATTCGCCGGAGCGATTTGTTTTGTCACTGCATTTCATAGTGAAGTCCGACGGTGCATTGAAGTTTTTAAACTCGCTTCACTGATATTCAATACGCTCTTGCTGCAGGTATTCCAAGTCCCGCGGGAATTCAGAAAGTATAGATATCCGTATCCGAAGATAAGTATCTGCTTAAATAACCACGCAATACTTTCAAAAGTACGTCAAACAAAAACGTGCAAAAAGTAGGTTATTATAATTTTTAAATAAGTTCACAAAATTATTTTTCTTCTTCTTCAGCAGCGGTGGAGCAAAGCAATCAGAGTAGTGACCAAGGGGAGTGACATAGCCAGTGTGACGCTGTGCGATGGTCCGTCGAAGCCATGAAGTCGACGGAATTACACTTGTTGTTGGACGTTTCCTCTACTTCTCAAAAAAAATATGTACAACTATAAACATTTATCACATCACGATTTGGTATCAAAACATCCGCCATAAAACATTATTACGTAACAATTGGGATATAATACTCCCATAACGAGAATGTCACAGAGGGTACTTCCGCTTTCCCACACCACCGCCTCTGCTTATTCGTAATCTGCGATAAGTAGCATGGGGAATAATAAATCGGTTGGTCATTTTGAGCTTAGAAACCAGATAGTCTAAATACATTAGTCTGAGGCATTGAACTTTTTATCAGAATGATGAACCCCTGAGACGATATTATAACAGGACTTTACTGAGTTCTAAAATTAATCCAAATCGGTTTAGGTGTTCGGTTTAAAACGCCCTGTTCACCACCTGTGGCGATTCGGTTGGTTGCCCTGCCTCCCAAACTAGAGGATCTGGGGTCAAATTCCGGATGCTGAGGAGGAAATAACCAGGCCTTGGATGTTTATATGTATGTATGTAACGTCACTCTGCCTGGTTCTAAACTTTCTCTTTCTCTCTCTCTCTGTCTCTCTCTCTCTCTCTCTCTGGAAACAGGGTATCCTAATGCGGAGCCAGGAGCAAATATGTGTCTGATGTTGATGTTTATTACATAAACACTGTGTAATTACGTTATCACTGGGTAAGAAGATTTTAATGTCACTGGGTCATGCTACATTGCTAAATAAGGATCGGACTCTAGAGTCGCCATGTCTGTTTAGACATGCTACCCTTAGGGCGGGCGGTAATAATAAAACAACGCTATGGATTAGAAAGCCCTTCTACGAACTTCCTGACTTGTGTACTTACATACATATACAACACGTTTTCTAGTGTATAGGTATTTATCTAGTATAATTGAAGAAAGTTTTGCTTATATACATATAATGCTGAAACTTCATTCTTAGAAAAACTTAAAATACAGTAAAGGAACAGCCGGAAAAAAACTGATGTGTTTTGCACAATACCCAGTTGAATGGTACTCGTGAAGAGGGGTATACTCAAGGCGTATATTTGCAAACAAGGTTTTGAATAGCTGGCTGAAAATGGGCACAACTGTGCCCCTGCCACCACGTATGGGAAAGGGCGTGACGCTATGTGTGCGTGCGTTCAAAGTAACCTTGCAGTTCCTGTGGTTTTATAAGATTTTCGTTATTCTGAGATATTTATCGCAATAAGCTTGTGGCCAAGGTAATCCAATAAATCTAGGAACAGGTCTTAAGTTGAAGCATTATGTACAAAATGGCTTGACATTCTCAGAATTGTATATTTCCAGCAGAAATATTTTATAAAGTAAATTTTGTGCAAAAAAAGACAGCATTTGATGGCACTTTTACGTGACGTCATTCTGTTGTTATTTCATAGAACTCAGGAACAAAAGTTCCGTTTTGACAGTTCATAAAAAGTATCTATTTTGACTTGACAGGCCATAAGCCTATTACACACTCTCATAGAATATTAACAACCAGATTTTCCTGACAGAAACAGGCCCGGTAGTATAACATAGCACGTGCTGATTCTATACTATAATTAGCTGGTTACGGTATTCGCAGAATTAATTAGCCATACTTGTTTTTCTACGAGTTTTCTTTTTTTAGCTAGAGCGGTCTACACAAGCTCCACCCCGGTAAAAAGATAATAGGGAATTTTTCTTCTTCAATAACAACCTTAATCAGATTTCAACGCACGATTAGTCCAACAGTTACCAAGCTGTGCACTTAACAAATATTTAACATTGTTTTTAACCGCCTATAGTATGTCGTATTGTACAAATTGTACATATTGATCGGTCAACACACAACTCCAGACAAATCGTGATTGAGTATTGTTTTGTGTTGTCAACAGATTGAGTATTACGCTCGAGGCAACGTTTTTATGATAAGGGTTCCAATCCGATGCAATAACATTAAACCTTTTTAACGCTCTCTCGGGGGAAAATTTGATATAGACCTAAAAGTAGGTATATACAACATAGGTAGTATCCTTTAGGGAGTTTTATATTATGAGGATTTAGGTTGCTAGACCACAGGGACGTTTTTACAGAGAACTTTTAAAATAATTGTTAGAATGAGGAACTGTGGTTTGCCGGGTGTTAACAATAAGAATCTAATTTAAACCATAAATAAAGCTACTCGCCCATTTCTTTAAGAAAATGACAATTACACTAAATATAGAGCTAGCACAAGATAGCTATAGAGGGCAATAGAATCACGATTGTATCCCTACCTAGTTAATAGAGGAGATAACAACTACGTGCAATTAGAATTGTCCAATGGACTATCTCTCGATTGCTAAGAGATGAACAGACTATTCCAGAGGCTTCACCGATAAACAGACTATTCCAGAGGTTTCACCGATAAACAGACTATTCCAGAGGCTTCATCGATAAACTAATTAGAGACCGAGTCGGCTGGCTATACCTGTTTGATACCGATTGGATCGACTGATCTTTTAATGTGTACCAAGGCTCCAAATAAGTCCTTGCGGAAGAAGATGTCCTTGCGGAAAAAAAAACATGTATCCAGGTTTCTAGTTGCTTGTCGACGACTGCGTAATATTTTCATTGAATTGTCAGAACCAACCTACAGGTATTTTATATTGGTTGGATTACACTTTTGACAAAGGGTAGTAAAATATTTTGTTTCCTTTACTTATATAGATAGCGTAAAAATAAAGTTTCAATACCTATATATTTCGGTAATTCAGTCTTCGAATTATTTTTTCAATTCAATTCAATTCAATTTGTTTATTTCAGGTTATAGACCCATACAAAAATTAAAATTAAAATAACATAAATTATACTAGGCAAACAGACAACAGTTGTCGGATTTCAATCTGTCAGTATGTTAGATTTGTAGAATGATTTTATCTACTGTTCTAGTGTAATAAGCTCTCTAAGACACCACGTCATTTGTAGGATCTCACGTATTTCACATTCACATCAAAATTCATGTTATGTGGGGCGGTCGTCTCGGTACATGTACGAGTAGCAGTGAAAATGTCCTTCGCTTGGTTGTAACTTTTCACTAATATAATAAAACTTCCCCTTGCACTCCAAGAGCGCTAATACAAAGGCCCTATTTCACTGAGAAACTGTGTCTTTGTGAACTAGCTGCACTACCAAAAATATATATATATATATTTGGTGGCTCTACCACATAATATCATGTAGGTATATAAACTGGTGCGATTGACATAGGACCGGGAAAATTGGCGCTATAGAGAAGAGATCTGTGCCCAGCAGTGGGTCGATGTGGGCTGAGAATGATGATGATGATGATGATATAAAAGCGTTCAAACTATGTTGTAACTCACAATTAAATGAATTCTTCGCATACGGAGACACCAAACCCTTTGCCTAATAGGAAATTGCATATATTACATATGGGTGGTATTTAAACGAGCATCAAAAAAGTCTAACCTAACGTAACCGAAAAATTAACTAAGCCACTAAATTATTAACTCATCCACAAGTCGCTGGGTGACTTGTGGCTCAGTCAGTTAGTTTTTCAGTGGATCGTTTTATCATAGTCCATTACATATTAATACAAATATGTATATTTGTTGGTTGCGTGTATTGGTTGCGCTACCGTTGTTATCCTGCTAAATGAAAACCCGCTTACTCCTAAGTGGTTTCCTGCAGGTGTCTATTTTTGCAGCACTCAACCCACTTCGCTCTAACTACAGACAAGCTGCATGCAAGTAACTACAACATAGTTTTTTCGGACTAACTTAGCTTTTTCAAGTGGCCTAAACTTTGCAGACGCCAAGACAAGAGGTTAACTTTATTTGTGTTACTATTTTTAAATAGTACTTAAGTAGTTTTGTTTTTGGGTCAGCTTATCTTGGTCGACTCGATCGATTATTATCCAAACGCGATCTCGTCCATTAACACTTTTACGAGTATCATAGTTTTCACTTTTCGATCCCTAAGTAGAATATATCTACCTTTCACAATATACCAACTTACCTATCATATATTTTACTCTAGGTTATCCTCCCTCCTAATGTACGGAACACGAATACATTATGTTTATGATAGAAGCAAAACACCCGTGGTGCCAAAAAATACTTATTTTCTCTACATTTTCCGGTTTCGACTCACGTTCCGAGTAGATTTGCACATTTTCACTCGCACTTCACACGGGAATGAAAATTCTGTTAAAAAATAATAAAAAGATAACGTAATGCCTGCATTCTCTGCAGAGCTGTTATGTTCCTGGTATGTAAAACGGTTAAACTTCTGCTCCCGTATCTTTCCATTCTGTTATATCACGAGAACAAGGGATTGGAGTACACATTACATGTATAGTGGGTTAAAGTTTGGACTAAAGAAAGCCTTCTCCTTGACGTTCGCGACCACACAAAAGTCAATACCGTAACAAAAAGAATATCATACTGCACAAAACTCTAATTCTAAACCAACATTGAAGATAAGCTGTGTAAACATCAGCGAACCTTTGCTTTTGGCATGAAACGGGTTGCCAGCAAGAAACAGGGATATAATGGCAGACGGACGGCAGCGGACAAAACCCCTCCACTTGTTTATACGAAGACTAATGGACGCTCTCGTGGTCGTTCCGACCAACCCTAATGAGCACCCAGCTTTGCATTATTAGTAATATCACAATTAGTGTATTGTGGCGTAATGATGCAACATGCGGTATTAACATGCGGCATTGAGCCAGGATTATAACCGTTTTGATACCGTATCCTATTGAATACAAACTTGCGGCTAATCCGTGGTACTACCGGTTGAGCGGTTGAGATAATGTTCCTTTGTGAAAGTTTTGGAAGTGCAGTCTAAGTCTGGGATTCTAAAATAGTTGTGGAACCCTACTTTAAAACGCGCCCGGAGTTAGATGCAGTAATGCTAGTATAGTTTTGGCTACTAACTAATTCTAGTTCCCCTCCGGACCAGTTCTAGTATATACAAATGGTACTAACTTAACACACTTGTACCATTGACCAAAATACAAGTAAATCATTCGGATTCATTCCACAAAGATCCATAGAAATTACATATTTCTATGATACAGTTCTGATTTAAGTTGTTGAGTATATCAACTCCTTTAATTTCTATGGTTACGGCGGCAATCAGATCGAAAGTTAAGTATCTTCAGATTTGTATTTCCCCATTAAACACACTATACGGATCTACCTCCATTGGTTTATAAAAGGATAATCCGTGCATTCGAACATGTTTATGATCGAATCGTAGGTACATGGAATCGAATAACTGCGAGTGTGAGTAGCTCCTGACGCCGCTGCATTGCGGCGAAGTCACCGATTAGTGTGGGTGGATTGTAGATATACGTGATGTGGATGTTACAGCGGGCCAACGAAACTTTGCAGGTGGTGGTGACGTTATAACGATAACGTTAAGATAGGAGTTTAGGTAGGATTTGCTATCCTGGCCACAAAGGAAAAATATGTGACATTAAAATTAAGGGAAATTAAGTTTTCATCTAAAACCAGACGGTGTCATCCGTCAGTTATTGTATGGAGAGTCTACTTCCCAGAGGGTTAAGGTTTAATTACTGTATTATCATCAGTCATAGGTTACTTACGTCACTTAAAGTAGTAGTAGCTATTAAAATTTAGGCCCGGTATCCACCAAACCAAAGCCATTATTAATCTGTACCAAAGCGAAGAGGAGAGGTGACGAGAGAGAGATGTGTTTTGAATAACCAATCAGATTTCGTCATTTCCACATCTTCTCTCCGCTTAGCTTCGGTGGAAACGGATCAAGCGGAGAGGAGAGGATATGTTTCATTTTCTGTAGAATCTTGTGCCACGCGTGAACCAGCGGCATGGCCGAGCGGAGATGATGTACTGTAACTCAAGAGGGATACATAAATTATTATTATTATATTATTATTATTATATTATTATTATTATATTTAGCCTATATCATCCCACTCCCATACATAAATTAAAAGTAAAAACGGTTTTTAAATAATGCTTTCATTTAATGCCCTAATGAGAATAAAATAAAATTTCAATTCAATAAAATGCGTCATTTTATTACATTACGCAATTTAAATACGATAACAAAGCTTGTTGTGAGATTTACTTGTGTAGATTTAATTAGGTAGGCAGGCACCTATTTGCACAAACTTGTAGATAAATCCCCCAACAAGCTTTTTTATATCGTATAAATTGTGTAATTGTTATAAATGACGCATTTGATTGAATTAAAATTTTATTTTCTTCTTTTTAGCGCAATAAAATAAAGACATTTTTTTCTTTTAATTATTTTTAACTTTTTAGTCTTTATCATGACAGGAAAAAACGAATCAAATGAGCCCAAACACGATAGGGTTGCGTCGTTTGGTAACAGAGTTCCCATGACCAACTTCCGGTTCCAGCATCAGATCAGCTCCAATTCATGAAAAATATTCTACGATCAAAGTTCTTGTAAAAACAAATCAAATCAGCCCAAACAAGATAGGGTTGCGCCGTTTGGTAACAGAGTTCTCTTGGCCACCTTCCGGCTCAGCATCAGATCAGCATCATGTCATAAAAAAATATTTTAGACTAAAGTATTTGTCAAGACGAATAGAACGAGCCCAAACATGATGGTTTTGCGATGTTTTATGACAGAGTTCCTATGGCCACCTTCCGTCTCCATCATCAAATCAGCTCCAAGTCAAAAAAATATTGCATTGTCATACATACGTATGCAAAATTTCAGCTCAATCTGATAACGGAAAGTGGGTCAAATTCAAGCCGAAAAATTTGAGGCGAACCATGATCCCACATACATACAGTGCAAGTTAAATAAAAGCTTTTAAAAAGATGTACTTCTTTGCAAAAGAAGCATTCACTCAGTAATATATCAAAAATGTATAAATATCAAAGGTAAACTGTTTTTACGGACTACACTTTGATATTTTTCTATTTTGGATATTGTGCCCCTTATACTTTGATGCCCAGCTCGGCGAGCCAACCGACAACCGCGCCGACCAGTGAACTTAGTTGCCGATAGTTAGGACCCAGAAACTGCGAGATTTATCGTTTGTTATTGTGCTCAAGTGTTCAGCTAACCCCTTGCTAAACTTTTCGGCACTTAATACAAGTGGCTGGCGACTGACTGACTGATAGATTAAAACGCCATTTTGATATTAAAAAAATGTTTATCACACGCATTCAATGAACATTAATGACTTGTTGCTGAGGGACTAGTAGCTTATGTCAGTTAAATATGTTTATCTTATACCTCTCTCCCTGTCCATGAAAATTACAAACAACAAATAACACTTCTTAAAAATCTAAAGCTAATTGAGTAACCTATAACTTGATATCTCCCAGGGTTGGGATCACCTCCAGCTTATGATGCCAAATGCTACCCATCTATATACATGTATGACCTCCGTCTCCCTTAATATAGCAGTCAAAACAGTATAACTTACACACATGGTTCTTATCGTAAAGCCACGTTATATCTCCCCACAATCCGTCAACCATTTGTTTTTCAGACGCCGCAACACGTCTTCCTCATAGCTCCAACTCGTATAAATCACGCCGCTATAGGAAATCTCCCCATCATACCAGCAGGAGGACATTATCCCTCCCCCTACTTATCCCCCCTCTCGACCTGCTTACGCCTTTTGATCCGGACACAAAAGACGTCTAAGATCTAGGTGACAGCGTGAGGACCTTTTGAGATTCAATTTAAAATGTGCTATGATTTTTCTTGTGGACAAAGAGTATGTGCTGGGGCGTTAAAGATTCATGTGTGCTTATCTCCTTTGAAGTGAACGCTGTGATCTAAGACATATCGATCACTTCTAATCGGAAAATCCTAGAGTTTACTTGATATCCAAGCATACATATTTATGAGGATCATAATGACAACGTTTTATCTTTTAGTTTGCATTGTTTCTTAAATTCTCTATTTATTATATCGTCCATCCAACTCATAACGCTTTATGAAACATTATTGACCGTGTACACGCATATTTCACATAGCAGTCGGTTGCACAGAGTGCACTGTTACACATAACAGGGTGAAACAACAAGGTGTAGCATATTTTATTGTGTTTGACTTTATGAAAGGTAAGGAGCTCTACTGTTTCATTCCGGTCGTTTCGGCTCGGCTCAAGGCCGAAGAGTGGAGCCAGACTCCCAAACCTCGCAGATATTGTCGGAGCACTGGAGTTTCAGAAAAAGATTGCATGATATGAAGTTATGTCAGACGAGTGTATGCGAGTGCGGCATAGGAAACGAAGACATGCATCATGCTCTCTGGGAATGTTCACTATCGAACGGAAGAGAATGTTAGATGGAATCACTCGTGCGGATAAAAGACCGCTCTACTACGAGGATTGTGTCTCGTCAAAGGCGAACTTCCGATGGTTACACCAGTTTGCGCACCAAGGTTTTATGCCAAGGCATAAAAAGAGATGTACGTAGAAGTCTGGCTGAAATAACTGGCATGCAGCATCAGCGCCAAACTCACGCCGTTCATGTGTGTCCTGCCTGTCCCTAAAGCAGAAGGGTATGACGTTTCTACTATTTCCTCCGCGCCCCAGAATGGGGAGGCGGGAAGAGGGCAGGCGGCTGGCAGCAAAAAGAAGGCCGGACCAGCCATGTGGGGGATAAACAGAAATAGCTGAGGGTTATATGGATAAATCTAAACCGTTGGCTTGCTCCTCCGCGTTTGCCTCTTTATGACAGGAAGTCGGAATAAGGTTGGGTAGAGGTGGAATGTTCTGTGCTAGGAGGAAAAAGAGTTTCATTGATCTGAGGTCCTGAGACTTTACCTATGTGTGTGACAAATTGACATTCAATATTTTTCTTTTGCTCCTTTCCCAAAGGAAAAGAAAAGTTTGGCTGCTCCATGTATTTTCGGCCAAATGCTGGGTCTCTAATATGAAGTGGTCAATATGGAGCCTAAGCATAGACACCAATAAAACTACCATGGTTAGAATGAATCGTTGCCGTAAAGTTGATAAAATGTTCACCTGACCAAGATAACTAAACCGTCTGTGTAAAACATCCAAGTATAAGTCGAGCAGCGCCATAGTTGAAATGTTTTAGGAAACAATTTCCCGTCTGACAGTTTGTCTCGACTCGGGCTGAGAAGACGTGTTAAAATTGCATTTGCCCGCGGGACAACATTATACGCTAAGAAAATGTTCATACGAAACTTCGAGTCTCGCAATAACGACATAAACTCTTTATAATATTTACGCAAATTCCCCCTCAAAGAGAGTGTACTAAAAGGAGAATATCTAAATACAATCTTGAGTTATAAACTTTCTGTTAAGTTCAGAGTCCCATCCCTGGGGGCGAAACTTGTCAATTGATTCCAAGCAATCCAATCGTGCAATCATATACAACATACAAATAAGGGATCATTCAAAGTAAGCATTGTTAACTTTCAATTACTCGCTTGCTGGGACGGACCAACTAAAGATATACTTTTACCTATCCTATTAGCTCACCCTTACAGCTATATTGCCGTGCCTTACGTATGCCGTATGCCCAACCTACTTTATCTTACACTTAATTAGCCACAAATATCACAAGGTTCTCAGCCTCACAAAGGCGAGCAGTTTGAGTATGTTTTCTCCGAAAGTTTTCTTCCCTATTTATCCCTACTTGACACATTTTTAATGGTTTTATCTGAGCCCCTGCCATTGGAGAAAGATCGTTCCTCGAAAACAAAAACAGATTAGCCCGAACTTATTCTAGACAATGATTAATGTGAGTTCTCCGTTGCTCAGACAATAGGTGGGACTACCTATTTACCTTGCCAGCACTGCATTTGTCCGAATTTGCACAAATCGATTCATCTCAAAACTTTACCTTCACACTGTTTTCGAAATGCGCTTTTCATAATTCACAGTTGAATTTCCCCTTTTTATCAAAACCTCCAGGATTTTTTTTCGTGTCTTAGATGTTAAGGGTTCTGTATCTAGGAAGAAAAAGCAAGGAACCCTTTTATTAGGGTTTCGTATCTCAGTAGAAGAAACCCTTATAGGATCACTCGTGCGTCTGTCCGTCCTTAAGTCACAGGCAATTTACCCAGAACATATTAAACCGATGAAGTTGAAAATTGGTACACATAATCAATATCTGTGACCCAAATACAGAAGTGCAATGTAAATATATAAATATGGAATATGGGAGCCACTTCTGGGGGACCAAATGAGAAAAATAAAATTCAGAAAAATCAAAATATGCCGTGTGACATATCAAATGAAAGCGCACAGTGTGAGGATCTTAAATACATTTTTATAATATTTTTAAAACTTATTTTGAAAAAGTTGTGTTCCATAATATGACCGCATGTCATCAAAACCTCTAGGGTACTTCCCGAAGTGCCAAAAATCTGGAATTTGGTATGCAAACACATGTTTGCACCTTTATCCCATAAAAACTCCGAAATCTACAACTTTAACCCTCTAACCCTCTAAATCTGGTACACATAATCAATATCTGTGACCCAAATACAGAAGTGCAATGTAAATATATAAATATGGAATATGGGAGCCACTTCTGGGGGACCAAATGAGAAAAATAAAATTCAGAAAAATCAAAATATGCCGTGTGACATATCAAATGAAAGCGCACAGTGTGAGGATCTTAAATACATTTTTATAATATTTTTAAAACTTATTTTGAAAAAGTTGTGTTCCATAATATGACCGCATGTCATCAAAACCTCTAGGGTACTTCCCGAAGTGCCAAAAATCTGGAATTTGATATGCAAACACATGTTTGCACCTTTATCCCATAAAAACTCCGAAATCTACAACTTTAACCCTCTAACCCTCTAAATCTGGGGTGTAAAGTTTGAAAAACTGAATTTTAGGGTACTTTTAGGGTATTTTGTTGGGTTAGTCCTATTATTGTTGTACAAAACCCTCTCAACGCGAGTCCAACTCGCACTTGTCAGCTTATTGTAGGATAAATTGGTATATTTATATTCTGTCTGTTTTTCTGTCAAGCAAGCAAGACATATTTTCCCAGGAATGCGTGTTTTCTTCGGTTCTTGAATTTATAGCAATTCCAATTGTATTAGATGTCTTACGAACCTAATTACAACTAGTAGTTATAAATGTTTTCAGGGAGCTTACAGCAATAAATAGCATTACTATACTAAATATCACTTACATTCATAATTCATAATTTCTTTATTGCACACAGACATTTAAAAAACCGGTTATACTAAAAATAGTTTACAAAAGCGAGCTTATCTCTACATTATATTATGATACAATATTATTCATTGTGTGTGTAACTTATCTTATCTTAATGTACAAGTAAAATTGGTCGAAATCGTATAGAACCTTTTAGAACCTATAACGTTGTTCCGTTGTAGACATTTGTTGAAAACCTCTCGCCACTTTATAACTACAAAGGATATACTACGCCACTTTGTATAAATTGGATGTCATTTCTCAGGAAGTGATTAAAAGTTAAAGCAATTTTAGCGCTCAAACTATCCCAAGAATTTCGAATCAGTTTGGCAAATTTCGATGAATTGTTTTACATCACTCTGTTATTACATTCGGCTAAAATGTGTCCAAGTCCAATTCCAGAAAAAAACAATTATAGAAAATCCCTTTTCTTTTTTGAAAACACTAAAATGTTAGGTAATGGAAACTATATTGGAAAATAAATTGGATGTTTCTCACACAAAACGTGTTATTTCTAGGAATCTAAAAATAATGTTGTAAAGATACGTTATATCCATGTTGCAGTGCGAGCTATGATAAACTTAATTTGGTCTGCGTCTCCAAGCTGCGACGGCGTTGCCGAGCTCCAGACAGTAGAGCACATACAATTCGGGCTTACCCTGGAGAACCCGATGACTTCATCACCCTTACAAATGACGCCACCAACCTGGTTAAGAAATTTGGATATATGCCTGTGACGTTCCTACTTGGAGATGTCATACGAATAAATAATTAAACTTAATTTTAATTTCATGCACCACGAATCGAGTTGCTAATTTTTTCCGTTACACTTGAATCATTTACGTTTTGTATACACATACTTATAGAACTTTAGCCGACAACAGTACGCGGGCAATGAAAGACAAGCCAAGAAATTCTCAAGCACAACACAATGTGGCTTGAAATTAATTTCCAGAGCTTCAAACTTGACATCTAATAAATGAGCTTGCGAAGCATCTTATGGCAAAGAAAATGTTTTCATCACACCCGACCTAAATGCGACGCGCAAATTAAAACCACTCATGTCTCGGAAGACATTTCATAACCATTTCAGGAACTTTTGCCTAAAGTGGGTACTTATTGTTGATGTGAAGCCCGACATGCAATCACAAATACGGCTCTTCTCAAACGGGATGGACATAACAGCTACGGCTTGGGATCGTGGGAATGCTTTGAAATACAAATCACTTTCTGTGTTTTCTCGCGACTCTAAGTGATTACTTTGTAGCTATATATACTAACTAGCACAGGCATCGGATGTTCTGCCTGGCAACTTTTTAACCAAACGGTTGAATACAAATTTTATTCTCACACCCTTTGGTACTAAAAATATTCAAGCTAGAATATCCAAGCTCAAACTGCTTAGAAACAATTAATCCAAGGGTGATGCCACACGGGCGTTGCCGCTGCGTTGCGTCGTCGTCGGCGCTACGATGACGAAGCGGTGACGCTCCGTAGTTGAGCGAGCGAGCGAAGCGTCTCCGTTTCAGGATTGGCCATAAATGCTTTCGTATGTTTGTTTGTTTTGCTGTTCTCCTCTACAGGGCGCATTTCTCAACCGATTCGCGTGAAATTTTGTGAGTAGGTTGAACAATTAAAAATATTTTTTTTTGTCGAGCCAGTTCTTGTTTTTTTTTCAAAATGGCGGAGATATGGGGTTTTAAAATGTAAAAAAAATCGCTACAACCCAAACGGCTCAATGGATATTAACAAATAAGGTGTCGTTGGATTCGTAAAGACCATGAGAGTGAAACAGACTATATAATTTTAGTAAAAAGTCAATAGGTTGTATTTTAGATCGCAAAATGTAGTTTACAAAGTTATTGGTGCGGCTACTTTCATACTGCGTTTCATAACCAGGTACATTCATAAGTTTGTATGTGTTATTGAAAGAAAATTATTTATTATATAAACATTTAATACAGGTTTTCATTGAAAGGTGCAGTCATATTTTAGGGATTTGTTAGGGACATCATTCTGAACCAGTTTCACTATAAACCCATTTGATCAGAGCAACTTTATATTTCACTTCTGAACCATTACGCAGCCACTATCCAGCATACAGTGGGTACACGTTATGAAACTATAACGTTCCACTATTTCTCTTATATTTATCTTACGTGGGAGTGAGATAGAGTAAAAAGTAGCGCGGGACAGACAGGGACATATACATGGATCAGGATCGCATTTTCTCAGCGGCCAAAGTATCAAGTCTGCTGCAAAATGATTTAAAAATAAAACGTTTTCTATAAACAATGCATGTGTTGGAAATGCCAACTTTCACGGACTCTTTGGACAGCAGTAAACCTACTTACTGAGCATTGATGTAAATAAAGGATATATTATGCATTTACTTTGTTTCATAACTCTTTACGCCTTTATTCACCAGTGGTTGCTGGAGCGAGCATGATTCTCGCGCATTCGATATACGATATCTAGACCTATATCGAGTGATTTTGTAGGGGAATCTGTCAATATAGGTCTCAATATCCGTATATCGAAGGCGCGAGAATCATGCTCCTGGATAGATAGATTGATAATTCTTTTGGATTTGACCACTCTATGGTAATGTTGATGAGCCTTCATCTAACTAAAGGTTAAAAACAAAGCTTGTGGTCGGGGAGGCAGTCGCTCACGTCCGAAGGAATTACTTGGAATCCACAGCCCTTCACGTCCTTCCCGGGTAGTGCTAACGAGCGACAAATCATCATCATCATCATAGTCATCAAATCATCTCGAGACATTATAATTTCGGTTCTCAAATGAGAACCTGACCACTTGACACTGGCAAAACCTCAAAAGAGGTTAGGACGCCATTAATAAAAAGAAGAAGAAGAAGAAAGCTTGTGGTCACCAGCGGCGGGGCTACCATGAGGCACGCCACTCACCTCAGTCGCCCATTTTGACACAAATTAATGTCAAAACTCAATGCTAGCAAGCGCAAGTATAACCCAGTTATTAGGGGTTTTTGCCCTACAAAAGGTGGAGCAGTTTTCTTTTTGATTTGTTTTGCTTAAGTAGATACTAGCCATGAAAAATGGAAGTTTTCGACCTCGAGGAGTGCCTGCGTTATTTTGAGTTGAAGGGGCCAAAATTTGTTCTTTTTCAAATAATGCTTCAACGGTTGACTTTATGACAAGAATGTCTATGAGAAGAATAAAGATGATACAATTTCAATTATTATTTGCATTGGTATCTACTCTGCATGTCCTATAGTTACAAAGTGGCAAGCGGTAGAAAATTGTATATTTACAAAAAACATCTACATGGGTAATCTTGATTTTCTATGCTAACTATTTTTAAACTAACTTTTTAACGGTGCACAGTTATTCCTTGGATAAAACTTAATCATTTTGGTCCAATTCCTCATCGCGCCGACCCTCAGGGGTGGGATGGGAAGGGGGGAAAGTGGGGTTCTCCCACGCCTCATACAAAACATTTAGCGGACCTAGTTTTAGTACTTGGTCATGTTGAGTGTATATGAAAATAAATTAAAAGTAAAAAAATATATTTAAACAAAGCTTTTATTTAATGCCCTAAAAAGAAGAAAATAAAATTTCGATTCAATCAAATGCGTCATTTTATTACATTACACAATTTTTACGATATAAAAGCTTGTTGCGGGATTTACATGTGTAGATTTAATCAGGTGGTAGCTTGGAGGAACGCGGCCTTTCCTACGGTGTTAGGGACTATTCGCACAGACTTGGAGATAAACACGATAGGATTGCGTCGTTTGGTAACAGAGTTCCCATGGCCACCTTCCGGCTCCAGGATCAGATCAGCTCCATGTCATAAAAAATATTCTAGGATCAAAGTACTTGTCAATACAAATCAAATGAGCCCAAACACAATAGGTTTACGTCGTACGGTAACAGGGTTCCCATGGCCAGCTTCAGGCTCCAGCATCAGAACAGCACTATGTCATAAAAAAATATTTAAGACCAAAGTATTTGTTAAGACGAATCGAATGATGTGTTTCGATGTTTTATGACAGAATTCCCATGGCCACTTTTCGTCTCCATCATCAGATCAGCTCCAAGTCAAAAAAATATTGCATTGTCATCCAACTTACATACGTATGCAAAATTTCAGCTCAATGGATAACGGGAAGTGGGTCAAATTCAAGCCGACATTTTTGACGCGAACCTTGATACATACCCACCCACATACAGAGCAAGTTAAATAAATAAAAGCTTTTAAAAAAAAGAAATCAAACCAAGAAAACAAATCAAATCAACAAAATAATTCAAATGCAGAAAATAAATCAAAATATGAGATGGTTATAAACTGCCCGGTAAGTAGCCATTTTCGTCATTACTTTTGTTAATGTTTGAGAATGAGAAACCTTTAAAAATAAAAACTTACCTCAATCATTACATTACCTATGTATTTATTGACCTCCGCCTACCTAATGTAAATTATGCAAGTATCACTAAACGTACCTAATTAACTATTTACAGTTTAAACAACTATATGCGATGCCTCCGCCTGATGCTGGAGAGTGGAATTAAAAACAAAGTGAGTATTAAAAATACATAATAAGTATGCTTAACTTGCATTCAAACCAAAAAATAAATAAAGCTTCTGAGTAGATGAATAGATGATTAATGAATGAATTTCTCATAATTATCGGGATCAAATCAAGTAAATCAGAGTTTATCTATATATCTATTAATATACGTGGTAATCACGAATTCGGCCGAGCTGTTGATAAACCGTGAGTATTGAATATTGTACGAGTCCATCCTTTTTTGCGATTGACCGTATCCCTTTACCAGAAGGGTCGACAATGGAAGCGATATCAATCATGAAACTTCAATACTTTGCTAAAAGAAATATTTGTTAGATGAGCTCACGATATCCACACTTTTATCATCTTCAAATTAGATCGTTGAAGGAGTCAAGTCGTTGTTCAATAAACAGGAAATTGCCGCCTGGCAGTCGTCTAATTGCATTGCGTTTTCAGTATAGCAAACAGACTGTGCCAGCCGTTTCTTATTACAATCAAT
The DNA here is from genome assembly GCA_963457715.1 of Argyresthia albistria. Lineage (NCBI taxonomy): Eukaryota > Metazoa > Arthropoda > Insecta > Lepidoptera > Argyresthiidae > Argyresthia > Argyresthia albistria. The sequence goes on along the minus strand of OY735270.1, from coordinate 5,442,580 downwards.
ACAAAATGCTGTACGAGAAAGAATATGAAAATAACCATTTCAAAAATTCTCGCATTTTATTTCTTGAAAAGCCCCAAAAACAACCCTGAGATCAATGTCGATCCTAACCCTGTATCAGCTAAAACCTAAACCTTTTCGGACCCGATGTCCCGATAAGGAAACGTTTATCCTCTAACGAGGTATTTTCATTAAACCCTTGTTACACCGGACGGTGCTACCCATTACGTTATTTGAAATGAATGGATTCAGATTTCTTGGAAATCCACCCCGCGCGTTGCTTTCCAGAGCTTTGAAACTGTTGGATCGAAATGAATGGTATTTCTTGCAAGCGCGACGTTGAGTTTTGTACTCAATAACAGTTAATACAGGTTGATATTCGTTGTAGTTAGTGCATATTGTAACAAACAACTCATGTGTTAGACTCACTGAATCGTTCCTCTTGTATCTAGTTCATAGAATACATTATTTATTTTTTGTTTATAAGATATTCGATGTGTTCCGTTCCCATCGTGGTCGTAGCAACGTATACTTATCGCCAACTAAATTAGTATGATCAGTTGCTTGGCGAAAAGTTAGACGATAAATAAACGTTGAACTTGCAATACCTTGATTAATGTTATGGTTAAGCATGCGTAGCACAAATAAAATATGGACACAAATTAGGGCAAAATAACAGCCAACGACTGCAAACTACGAAGCAAATATAGTCGTACACAATACTGTGTAGTCTGAATATGTCGTACACAATACTGTGTAGTCTGAATATAGCCGTACACAATACTGTGTAGTCTGAATATAGCCGTACACAATACTGTGTAGTCTGAATATAGTCGTACACAATTCTGTGTAGTCTGAATATAGTCGTACACAATACTGTGTAGTCTGAATATAGTCGTACACAATTCTGTGTAGTCTGAATATAGTCGTACACAATACTGTGTAGTCTGAATATGTCGTACACAATACTGTGTAGTCTGAATATGTCGTACACAATACTGTGTAGTCTGAATATAGTCGTACACAATACTGTGTAGTCTGAATATAGTCGTACACAATACTGTGTTGTCTGAATATAGTCGTACACAATTCTGTGTAGTCTGAATATAGTCGTACACAATACTGTGTAGTCTGAATATAGTCGTACACAATTCTGTGTAGTCTGAATATAGTCGTACACAATACTGTGTAGTCTGAATATGTCGTACACAATACTGTGTAGTCTGAATATAGTCGTACACAATTCTGTGTAGTCTGAATATAGTCGTACACAATACTGTGTAGTCTGAATATAGTCGTACACAATTCTGTGTAGTCTGAATATAGTCGTACACAATACTGTGTAGTCTGAATAACTTAATTCAATGAGAAGATAGTGTAATTAAATTACGAGTCCATTACTGTGTGTTGTATGCAACATAAACTTATTCCGGAGTCCGGCGCACAACTATAAATTGTAGCCCAACCAGCGAACTTTGTCACCGGATTTCCATTCTTTGCCACTTTTCTAATCGTTATAGATGAGTTGCGATGTTTTCTGGCTCCAGCATCATCAGAATGAGTGATGATATCGTGGCCGGATCTTTGCCATAATTTCACCCAATAAGCTGACTTTATTTTATTATGCCGGAGCTCAGAGTGTTTCCTCTCGCATTTTTGGCAATTACGTATTAGGTATCAAAAATTATAATAAAATTACCGGACTGTAAGAAACGAACCTTTCTTTCGGAAACGGAAAGTATACTAACCATCGGGTTTGGAAAAATCCATTGCAAAAGCTGCGTTGCCTAAACAGATTTTCAAATTTATTCGAAGGTTCCCTAAAACGATTACATGCCATCAAAATTACGCTTTGATTGTTTAATCATGAGCGTTACCATTAGTCCTTATATGTACCATATGCCACGGATCGCCGGTTCACCTAGCCGTCTGTGTCTGTGTTGCGGTCGGGGTGCGATAAACAAGTCCACTCTGACACCATCTGGCGACCGAGATAGTAAGTAAATAGCACACGGTTACTTATCGACGTCGTCATCATTCGTGGCGTGCTTTACACGTGGAATATAATCAATATACATATGTCGTAGCCATATCGTCGAATTGCCCATATCACGATATGGGCAAACATGATCATATCACGATATGGGCAAACAATACATATCACGATATGGGCAAACATGATCATATCACGATATGGGCAAACATGATCACATCACGATATGGGCAAACATGATCATATCACGATATGGGCAAACATGATCATATCACGATATGGGCAAACATGATCATATCACGATATGGGCAAACATGATCATATCACGATATGGGCAAACATGATCATATCACGATATGGGCAAACCTGATCATATCACGATATGGGCAAACATGATCATATCACGATATGGGCAAACATGATCTTAAAACGATGAAATCTTTTAGGGCAAACACTGCGGTACCTAGGTGAAGACTAAATTAGTCTTTGTTTTAGTTTGACATGTATAACACAAAAAAATATCCCGTAGTTCTGAATAACAATGCTTTTAAAAAGACTGGCGTGCTTTGGGAGAGGCCTATGCCCAACGGTGGGATGATACGGACTGATATGATATGAGCCAGAAATGGCTTGGCCAAATTCGACGATATGGCTACGACACATATACAAAATGTATATGTCGGCGGCCGATCGTAGAATTGGGCACATCATGATGTGCCTCGCCATTTCATGATAATTATGGTCAAGCTATTACTGGGCATTTCATGATATGGAGGGTTTTAACGAAAACATGTATTTTTAAAAGCATTTTTATTCAGCACTATGTGATGTTTTTTGTGTTATACATGTCAAACGAACACGAAGACTATTCAGGGGCTTCGCTGCGCTCGCCCCCTTTAGTCTTCACCTAAGCTACCGCAGTGTTTGCCTTAAGAGATTTCATCGTTTCATGATATTTCACGTTTGTGCACATCATGATGTGCACAATTCTACGATCGGCCGCCGACATATCCTACATTACCTCTGGTCCGAACACTATAGGATTCATGATTCCAGTTCGTAACCATAGTGATTAAGATAACATTCCCGTAGCGTCTTGTGAGGAAGAGCCTTGACCACTAGCTACGCCACCAGAGCTCGGCCCGTACTACAATACTCAATAGTCCCCTGCACAAAGCAAAGGATAACGGAATCGTATAGTCTATCGTATAGGCTTTAATAATTTAATTAAACCGTGAACTGTCATTCATTCGATGTACCCATCCTGACAGTGTCACATTCCCCGCACAGTGCACACAGCAGCATTCCTGCAGCTTTCCATCTTGCATCCAGTTGACATGACGGCGCAACCAGCTAGCCTGCCGCGTGGCGCAGGACAATTGCAAATGACAGCGCCATCCTTTCACTTACCGCCTTGCAATGCCGAACTTAAACAAGATGTTTAACAAATTAGGTTGACAACGGCGAGTCAGGCAAAAACCCGAGTGATAATTCTATAGACCTAGTATGGAGTTATTAAAGTTACCCCTTAGTTTTGTGGTGTGTACGTTTGTCGCGACGAGAATTAGGCCACGTGCGCTGATCCATGTAAGAGCACGCTCCTACTTTTTTGTCACGCTGACAGTGATTGAGATAGAACTACAATACAATTCTTTAAATGAGTACTCGTTACATAAGGTACGTCACATAGCGCCGTTTTCGGAATTGAGAAATTGGGAGTTAATTAATTATTAAGTAATTGTTGCCACTAGAGATGGGCCGACTATGACTTTGGCCCACTAGCCGCCGATCATTGCTTTTGGTGGATTTTGGGTGACATAAGGGTCACATTGGGGGCGATTTGGAAGGAAAAAGCACTAAACTAATAAGGCCACTAGCCCTCTATACGTCATAATGACGTCATATACTATTAGTCGGCATTACTAGTCGACACATCTCTAGTTGTAACGTTAATTTTCGTGACATCTGCAGAGACAGAACGGTAGGTACGTACTTATCATTGAAATTCTCAATTCAAAAATCAGAAATTAAACGGGTGCCTGAACTTAGTTTGCTTTTACAGTCGTGTTTCTTTAGGTCTAGTACCTTGTCCTCGCAACAAATGGCCGACTTTGTGTTGCGGAAGTCATTCGCAAGCCAGCTCCAACGCTCTGATTGTTCTGGGATCGCCGGCAATTCCACAGAAAGCACCATTGAATAAATGAAGCGGCCTCCACTGACTACGGCGAATCGTGATATATCTGTGCGACGTCTGTCCTAGGCTCGGGCCCATTCTACTAAGCGCAACTAAGAACATGAAAGGAGGTTGAAGATTCATTTATGTGCATGTTTCTGAACTGTGCGAGATGTTGCATGTGCGAGTACAATACATATTTTTGCAAACATGCGCTTTTGCAAGGCCTTTGCGCAAAAAAGAGAGAGAAAGTTTGCGTCTGCAGTATTAGTACACCTATGTTAGTTGTTGTCCATTAGTTGTTTCCTTGTAGATTTATGGAGATTTTATTTGCAATGCGGTTTCAGAAATACTGGTTGGGAGTGCTGCGATGTCATATTAGGGCATAATTCTCGCTACTGATTCTGTGAATAGTCGTCGACTGCAAGCTTCGAGCAAGGCCGCGTCCCTCCAAGACTGCAAGCCATACTTAGGATGATTTAAGTGAATATTTCCATAAATAAATTGTTGTTGTTATACATATGTCTTTGACAATGAGAGAGAGAGAGAGAGAGAGTGAAATTCTTATGTAAGTAAAAATTCTACAGAATTTCGGAATAGGCGCACGAACTCGCCGCTAGAGCTAGGTAGCTCTACCTTTAGGAATTATTTCAGCCTGCAATGCAAGGTCGACTATTTCAGCTAGCATAACCAAAAAATATCTTCTAGTACTCCGAGTTACGTATCAGCATTAGTCACCCGTGTGTGAGGCTTGTTTACGTAATGTGTTTATTACTACTAATGCAACTAACGCTACAACTGAAACACACATTGTATCTTGCTACTATGCAAAGCCTCACAGCAAATCTTTACACATTGCAATAGGGTTATATGTATGTGTTATTTGTAAAATACCTACTAGACTAGAATAGAGTTGTATTGTACGCGCAGTTCTTCCCCTTACCTATCATCTTGTGTCCTACCGAACATGGCTTGCTGGAAGAAATCTCTTATTGGAGATAAGCTCGCCTTTTTTCATGTGTTTTCTATAATAGTTTATCTAACATGGAAGTACAATTAAATAAAGAAATAACAATTACAAATTACATGGTACAATTCAATGATAATGGCATTATCGATGCTGGAATCCAGAAAGCGGGCTATTTAGGAAGCCTCTAACGAGGCGGGCGTCGGTCGTCGCGTCGCCTCCAGATTTATTTGGATTTCAAACAATACCTCCGATTGTTCCACAAAGTCAGACCACTTCAAAGGCATAGCTGGATAAGATGAGTTTCACTTGTTAGAAGTGAGGGCAACCACTACGGCAATAACAATACCATTTAGCCCGGGTCTCTAAAGAGACGGATAAACAGTCAGATAACTTTTTTTGACACTTTTTGTACGTGTGAAATGTCAAAAGCCGGATAAACAGACGCTATCTGAGGAATAAGAGCACGGTTCTTAATTGGATAATTTTTTAGTTGTACAATTAGGTGGTTAGTATTTTGTGTGGAAGCAAGAGAACGGTCGAGGAATAAAGAAAAACGTTCGTGCATCCATTTGTCTTGTTGAGCAGGATTTTCACCCTAAGATAAACTAAAATACAATACGATTACACTTAGAATTATGGATCTTACATAATCTACATAATATGGATTCCTTACTTCAGCTAACGAGCATGCTCCTTTCCTTATCCTATCTTTCACTGACTCGAACAAAAGGAAGCCAAAATCGATTCTTTAGCTACCATCTACTCCAATATGAAGATGCTCAGACTCTAGTCGAGCTCTAACTCCAGAAAGTTTTAATCACAAGAATATCCTAAGTTCTAAACTATGATTAAGAGTGCTCCTCCTGCATTCATAATGCTCTCGAATTAAAACGAAACGTAGTAAGTTTTAATGAAAGTTCAAATATTATACAGTGGATTTCAGAGAACCTGGACTGGAGGGTAATTAACTCATTTATAATGGAATAGTTGCATACTGCACCGTAATATGTATGTCAGCGGCCGATCGTAGAATTTGGCACATCATGATGTGCCTCGCCATTTCATGATATGGCCAAGCCATTACTGGGCATATTATGATATGGCGGGTTTAAACGATATTTAGCACTATGTTTTTTGTGTACATGTCAAACGAACACTAAAAGACTATTCGGGGGCTTCGCTGCACTCGCCCCCTTTTGTCTTCACCAAAGCTACCGCAGTGTTTGTCCTAAGAGATTTCATCGTTTCATGATATTTCATGATAACTGCTCGGCCGCTGACATATATAATAATTATACATACATGTGCTTATGTGGATTTTGCCGGGTTTGATATATGTATACTCGAACGTCTGAAAGCATTCGTATAATAAAAATGAAATATGCATTGCATCTTAACAATGTTGCCATAAAAAAATGATTTTACCAATTTTGGGTTTAACCATCTTTAGGGTTCCGTACCCGAAGGGTGCCAAACGGGACCCTATTACTGAGACTTCGCTGTCTGTCCGTCTGTCTGTCACCAGGCTGTATCTCATGAACCGTGGTAGCTAGACAGTTGAAATTTTCACAGATGATGTATTTCTGTTGCCGCTATAATAACAAATACTAAAAATCAAAAGAAATTTAATATTAAGGGGGGCTCCCATACAAGAAACGTGATTTTTTTTGCTCATTTTTGCTCGATATTGATAATGGTAGCAGGTAGACGCTTAAAATGTTCACAATATATTGAGTTATTATTTACTTAAAAAATAAATAAATAAATAAAAATTAAATTAATATTTTGGGGGGGCTCCCATACATTTTTTTTGCCGTTTTTTTATAGAAAATGGTACGGAACCCTTCGTGCGCGAGTCCGACTCGCACTTGGCCGGTTATTGTTATTAACCGACACAATAAAATTGTTGATTAGCTAAATATTGTCGACGAAAATACTGCCTCACTCAATAGGCAGAGTTCCTTAGCGTATAGGTAGATTGGCAATTATTGTGATACCGCTGAGACAAGAGTTCCCGCGACAAAGGATATCCTAGTCCGGAAGTAAACGACTAGTCTCTAGGTTAAGGGAGGGCACAACAACTAAAAACTTAATTAAGGTACATGCTTATTTTACTCTAACCATCACTCCTTATGTACAAGGCAACTCATTCCATTCTGTAAACACACGCGCGCCTATTATGCGGTGAGGCAGGTCTTACACTAGAATTATGAGGCAATTCTGGTGACGATATTTCTCGTGGTAACTGGGAACAGCTGTGCCCCTGTCACCTTCATTAAGTTTGACCTCTGCAATACATTAACCGCTAGTGAACAGGATAGTGCGGTCGAAACTGCGGGCTTATTTTCGGCTACATTAATCCTACTATGTACTTGTCGTCCCTTTGTGTTTTAGTGAGTGTGAGTTTCAGAACAATTTTGCACCAAAAGCCTGAATAAAACTATATGTAGAGGCACTTTATTAATCTGTGGTAGAGGTAGTTTTTAACCCCCGCCCGACGAAGGAAAAAGGGGATAAGTTTAACTTTTGAGTCACTCTGTCTGTGTGTCTGTCTCTCAGCACGTGGACCGTAAACGGGTGAACCGATTTAAATGTTTTTTTTTATTCCTACCCTGCGACAGCACACAAAGGTAACACACCAACTCTGCTGGTCAAACCTGGATAGGATACCTGCAGGCAGGCCAGACAAGCCCTCCCGATGATCAGACCCGGATTGTCGCGTAAGCTTCTTAAGCTAAAGAGGTCGCAGCTCCGCTTGGTAACCGGAGCGATAACTGGATATGCTCTACTTTACAAACACTTATATACCCTAGATATTACAGACTACACTATAACTATAACTATAGTTGTTATGGTACCATTGAGCTGGTCTGATGATGGAGTTCGAAGGTGGGAGCGAGAACCCTATTATGCTTTAAGTAAACCCGTCGAATTTGGATTCATTATGTTCGTTGTGACAAGCCCTTTGGGAATATGGTACCATCGAACTGATCTGATGATGGAGTGCGAAGATCGATGGTGGGAGCTGGAACCCTGGGATGCTTGCTAGTAAACCCATGGAGTTTGGGCTCATTAGACTCGTAGTGACAAGACCTTTGAGAATATGGCACTTTCGAGCTGATATGATGATGGAATGCGAGGCTCGAAGGTGGGTGCTGGAAACCTGGGATACTTACTAGTAAACCCATCGAATTTAGGCCCATTAGATTCGTTGTATGAGACATTTTAATTTCACTAAAGTTATTAGCTCTCACGATACACTTTATCGAACGGGATATGGACCTGGGTGGATAAGTGTACATTAACCTTGCACTTTTAGGGTTCCGATCCTTAAAAGGATAAAAGGAACCCTTATAGGATCACTTTGTTGTCCGTCCGTCGGTCAGTGTGTCACAAACTTTATATCAAGAACGCGTGAACGTGTCAAGCTGAAATTTATATCAATTGTTAGAGTCTGTGATCGCATAAAGCTGTGAAAAAATCAACCTTCTACTAGGTCAACGCAATTTCGTATAGCCATTACTTGTTCCCACATAAGCGTACCCTGAATATTCAGGACCCGTGGATTTAGATTGACGAACACCAGCCCAATGAAAGGACGGACAGCCGAAATTGTTTCACCTCCCATCTCTACAGTCAGCCTCCCTTCGCCCGGCCCGTCCGTCCGTCCGACCCCGGCCCTGAGCACCCAGATGTAACGTAAATCCTGCATAACAAAGCAGCACTGGTAGGACACCTCCACCAAAATAGCGTTATTAATTAACCTTGTTATCAGCTTGTAGGCGCGTTTAAAAGACAAAGGGCCTAAATAGCATTATCTAGGGACATTATCATGTTTCTGTGGTTTCTTTTTATAACCCAAAGGCCTTCTGAAACAGTATGAGACGAACATTTTTACACATTCACGGCGAACACGAACCTATAGCCCCCACTGTTATCAACTTCAACGTTTTTAAGTTTAACTTTCATGTTTGTTATTCCTATATACCAAATCTGTTTAATGAATGGCGCAGGGCATCAGTGAAATTTTCGAGGAAGCGTCAACACGGGAACTTACGACGTTAACTAATAACCCTTCTATCGCATCTTGCGTACCTCTAAAATGTGGTTAGGAGCCCGTCATTTTAGTTTAGACGGTCTTTAATGAAATAACAGCATCAGCAAAATGTGTTGAAGGGTGCTGGTGCGAGGAATAATGAAAATTTACCTAGAGGTAGAGGTAAAACCGTAGATATTTGTATTTGTATTTTATCTATTTATTTGCATCAGCGCACACACACACAACATAAAACATAGAAGATAAGTACTTAGCGCTAAACAAAATAACATATAAAACATACAGACACAGATAATTTGCACTAAGATAGATAGGATATCGATATCTGTGGGTAAAACATAGAAGTATTTTAATTTTCATCTTAGTGGGTTTGGTTCATAAATAATGTTCCAAAGAGTAGCGTTGTATGGGCTTTAACAATATGATTGTTAAATATGCGCTAACTAATTATTATAATATTATTCAAATTCCGTTTCCGCACATCGGAAATGATCGTACATTTGTTTCAAGCGTTGCCGTGTTACTATCGCTAATTCGCTACTCGGTGGTAGTAGTCGTAAAACTGACTCAGAGGCCCTAATAGGGCTGACAGTAGGATTGGCCGCTAGCCTGACACCCCTCCACCAACCCGCACTGAGCCAGCGTGGTGGAGTATGGCTCAAACTTGCTGGTATGCGAGTAAAAGCCTGAGCCCCTCGGTGAGGACATTAATGGGCTACATATTATTATTATATTATTATTATATTTAACCGCGATAATTTACAGACAAGTAATGATGGCCGACTTTAGAATAATAATATGGAACCCTACGAAAAAGACTGAAATGCCCATTAGGATTTTGCTTCTGTGCTCATAAGCTTCATATGTATATGCCACAGATAAGCCTTCGTATAAAATATGTATTGGATATAAATAACCGCTATTGGTATTTGTATGCCGGTATTTACAATTTAAACAAGGGAACGGAACAAAAACCGCGGCCGGATGTTGATTAAATTTTGTCGGTTGAGCAGAAAATTTGATAAATGGTCCGAACTCAGACCGACAGAATCAATAGCAAGTACTTCGGGACGCAAGTAGGTTGAAAAAATACAATGCCACGACCTTTTCAAATGACTTGTATAGTCATTTGAATAGGTCGTGGCATTTTTTGGAATACTGTTCGAGACAAGTTTTCTCACGGATTTCTATCTTGGGGAGGGCGGTTTTGTTTTACGAATACCGTGTTCAGATCTCCTCCTCCGATCCATGGGAGATGGTAGCAGAAGCAGACATGTGACGTCACATCGGGCCAAAGCTTAAGGGAGGCAAACCAAATCAAGTGCCACGCTCCACGCATGCCAACAGAAGAGATCCACCTGCATTCTCCAAATGAATCATTATAAATTACACGTTCAGAATAAAACTACAAAACTATAATGACATAAATCATGTCATTATGACGAGCTTGAAAACTCTACATCATTTCCATCCTTCACCTCCGTTTTCTCATTTATATTGTTGTCGGGAGACCTTTTTGAATAGGCAATGTGCCGTATAAATTTCTCCCACGCCGAGGGACTGTTTGTTCGAGCGTCGCTTCTAAAAGGTGCTGTATTAATTTTAGCTAACATCAAGAGTACGTCGTCGGAATACGTCGGCTCTTAATGAGAGGGCCGGTAAACAACCTGACAAATATAAAGAGCTATGTTACGAGCTGAGAAGAGTTGATACATGCTAACGAACCAACGAACGAACGAACGAACGAACGAACGTCGAACATCCAGTTTCTTTAGTCGTTTATTAACTGTGGCTTTACTAAGACATACTAGCGCGTCCGTCCAAAAGTTCACGGCCCAGGATTTTCAACCTACCCACATCTTAATAATCGTGATTCCTGTCTTCTTCCGTTGAGATTCGAAGTACTCAATGTAGGGAAAAGAAAATTTTCCCGCGAGTAGCCCGCGGGGCACACTGCTTAAGGCGAGGTATGAAAAATTACAAACCAAGGTCAACGAAGATTGCGGAAGTGAGAAGCGATTATTACTCGGGAATAGGAACAAGTGGGATGGCAATTGTGCGCTCGCACCTAATCTGAATCAACGTAAGCGCCTAAACGGAAAAAAAAAAAACATAAAAACCGGCCAAGTGCAAGTAGGACTCGCGCACCAAGGGTTCCGATCACACTTTGGAGAGCGTAACACGTGTAATTAGGTTTCGACATAAAAAACTAGTGTTATGTCAAACCAAATTGAATATTTATTCAGAAAGACAGAAATTTGCAGTTTTCAGATTTTTCCCTTTACTTGTGCTATACTACCTTCTCCTATCTTTTGATTGCGTGTACCTAGAAGTTTAATTTTTTTACAGCTCTAAGGGACCATAGACCTAGAGTAATCGATATTAATTTCAACATGATAAAAGGGGTCCTCCACCCGTTCCTGAGAAAAGGGGTCGTGACAGACGGACAGACAGACAGACAGACATACAGACAGACAGACGGACAACAAAGTGATCCTACAAGGGTTCCTTTTTTTCCTTCTAAGGATCGGAACCCTAAAAATCAGCTATTTCAGGGAATATCATTTCATATTTCAAATCGCTAGTAACAACAATTCCCCACATATTACAAAACTAATAGAAAGATCATATTTACTATTAGTGCGATATAATAGGAAAATATATTGGAAAAAAAGCGTTGACTTTGGATTTATTTTCTATCGAGAAATTTTTATCCAAACACGTTTTCCAACCTGAAAACCCTAGATTATATAGTCAAATTACATCCCAACAAAAACATGCATAGGCATATACAAAAACGCCAGTCTCGCATGCGCAGTTTATTCTACCGTAAAAAGTTGTGAGATCTAATTTTAAACCAAGTCGGTTAATTTAACCAGTATCTGTGTATGGTAGAATCTTTCCAACAACTTTATTATCGTATACTGTTAAGTACCTACCTAATTAGTTAACTAATAACATTTATAGTGATCGGATCAATATAAGACATCTTTATTTCTTCAATAATAATTAGAATGACTTGGCAATCGCACGTAGAAAAGTTGTCGACTATAAGACCGTGTGTGCAACGTAATGTACATATTGCTCTCGCTCCGAAATAATTCGTTGTTTTCTTATTAGTTAAGTTTATCTTTATTTAGAGATATGTTATGTTGAGTAATAATATTCATTTGTGCTCTGGGTGCTATAGAGTGGTCAGTTGAGCGCGATTGCCAAGTTATTCTAATTATTATTGAAGAAATAAAGATGTCTTATATTGATCCGATCACTATAAATGTTATTAGTTAACTAATTAGGTAGGTACTTAACAGTATACGATAATAAAGTTGTTGGAAAGATTCTACCATACACAGATACTGGTTAAATTAACCGACTTGGTTTAAAATTAGATCTCACAACTTTTTACGGTAGAATAAACTGCGCATGCGAGACTGGCGTTTTTGTATATGCCTATGCATGTTTTTGTTGGGATTTCATTTCTTTTTGTAAGTAACTTTCCTTTTTTTCTTTTCGGGTACTATTTCTTGTGCGTTAGATACCGACTTTCTCAAAGCCCACTCCCTATCTCTATGGGCTCTTCTCTGTGGCTTTGATGTTACGATTTGTGACAAGTCTGGGTGGTTAATTATATAAATATAAATCATACCTCAAACCATTGAACTACTATTACTAGCGTATGGAACCGACATCGCGAACAAATTTTTTGAAAAACTCTATTACACGTCTTTATATGTATCCATATCTTAAAATAAAGCATTCAATTGTATAGTATACTTGTGTAAATTCATTTTAACATGAATTTCGACAAGTGTGTAAAAAATATTGCTTTATTTTAGGATATACGTGATACGTAAAACCGTGTTCATATTCGCCAACACATCGTCACATTCGTCAAATTGATAAAACGTCACAAGGTTTAATCACAAAGTTGAGAAAACAGCCAAAATTTAAAATTCCCGCCCAGACCGTGACGTCACACCTAAATGCGAAAGTGCAATAGTTATCTACCTAACCATTTTCTTACTTGGGTAGGTTATTTTATTACATTTTGTAATAAACTGCACTCAGATGATGTGATTTAGGTACTAAAGCAGTGTCACTTCTGCGTTGTACAATCTATACGTGCGCTCGCCCCGCCCGCACCCCGCCCCCCGCTTCCCACGTGATCAAGTAGCGACACGCATTTTGTTTGAGACAGCGCCTCTATACGTAGTAATGGTAGCTCAATGCCTCAAACCAAACCATACCGCGATTCAGGAAATTATTATTTAAAAGTCGGTTGAAAGAACACTATCTTTCTCTACCGTATTAAATTTAAGTACTTTTATTTAGGTATATTTGCTTAACTTATTTATATCTATAAGTCTGGTATTTATGTACGTATTGTTAAGTAGTTTATTGTTTTATCTTATTTAATGTTGTGCACATGGGTCTACCTGTTGTTAAATTATTTCCTGTCCATCCTAGGTTTGCTGGAAGAAATCTCTTAATAGAGATAAGCTCGCCTTTGTCATGTGTTGTCCACTTTCAATTGTAAAATGTGTTATTTTGTGCAATAAAGTATAAAGTAAAGTATAAAGTAAAATGCACACCTAGCGACATCTAATGGGGAATAGCGATATTAGACAATATTGTAACCGCTTTATTTAAATCATAGCTGGAACCAAACCATACCGCGATTCAAGATACACATAGCGACTAGCGACATCTAATGGGGAATAGCGATGAATCGAAGTAGTCGTGTACTGAGCTTATTGATAATTAATATATTATGAAATTGGGGCTAAAATTGCGCAATATTTGAGTTTTCCTTGGCTTTGCAGGCTAAACTTTAAAAATTTTAAGCTTGTGGGTTCGCTAGAAGTAACCTTTAGAGTTTTCATGATCGTGAATCAGTGAGTCAGTGAGTGTCAAAATTGAGGAACTTTGAATTGCTGTACCTTCAACTCTACTGGTTCAAATTTATTGAAATTTTGAGAATATGTCTTATGACATGGTGCCTTTTAGCCGCCGGGAATTCAGGTTTCTATCTTTATCCACAACGGAGTAACAGGTAGGTCAAATATGCTCTGAATGGCTTCCTGTAAAGGATGTTACTGCTGCGCCCGTATGTTTTGCTTTTTGCTCGACTTGGCTTGGGGGCGCTGCCGCGCCCCCAGATATACCAGAAATTGATTACGATAAGATAAGATAAGCGTTTATTCGTCACAATACACAAAATAGAAACACAGTTCAAAGCAGAGGTAAAAACGATTTGCCGAGCATTTCCTGAAATACACACAAAAAAGCACCCCTAATTTATTTGTGAGGCGCCTTAAATAAGTTGGTGCTCATCACACCCAGCCCTAACTCGGAAATCAGTAGAGCACCGCAATTTTAAATTAAGCACGGAGTTTGCCCTTCACCCCTAAATAGGTACCTAATTCAATTATGCAGCCTTGTCTTACGCGCTTCCTGATCTAATTTTCCCACCAACATTAAAACCGTTTATTTATGAACATGTATACTGTATACTGCTGCTATGTCTGCTGTGCGGATATAGAAAAGGGGCTGCTGCTAGCCTAGCTTTGGGCCCGTATTAATAAACCGATCTCAGCTCGCAAAAGGCTTAATATGGTGAAACTGTGATTCGTGTGACGCTGAGACAACTCTCAGATTTGAGAGCGGTTTATTAATATTGGCCTTAACATAAGGCTCCATAGCGTAAAAAAGAAAATAATTATAACTGGAATCTAAAATAAGAAGCAGAAATAGTATATTTTAAATTTCATTGTCTATTCAAGTTGAAACACATTTCTCATTACACTTATGATTAGTTAAGTGCGATAATAGTCCCTAGCAGCTCTGTACACTATGAATACGTACGAGAAAATATCCATTTATGTGCTAGCGTCGCACGCAGTTGAATAACTTTGATTATGTTTTGAATAATTCTATGTACCTCTCGCCCTGTTTGCTGTTAGAACATCGTCATACCCATGGTATATGATGTGGCGATAACATGATGTTTCAGGGTACGGAACGGAATATAGCTGGGGTGGTAAAAACCCAATCTGTAGATTGTGTTGTTGTAACACTAATTAGTTTTCATATCTGTTTGTTTATGTATATTTTTTCCTGTCGCTGTCGTGTCGTTGCTGGATGATGTATATATAAATGAATTGGATATTTTATTTCCACACTTCTGAATAAAGTGTCTGGACACCCATTCAATCAAAATCTAGATTTATAAATGTATTTTCACGTTGCTGCAAAAATAAATCCACATTAGATAGACGCCAATTTATAATTCAGTGCGTGGGAATGTGATTGACGTGCTCGTAAATCTTTCAAGCTCATCCCAGGTAAGTGCCCTTTGTACCTCGAGTTGTAGGAGGAAAGTTAGAAAATGAACCACAAAATCATTGATCTACAAACACGCACCATTCACCTCTTTATGTCAGTCAACCAAATGGGCAAAAATCCTCGTGAAATGCTAAAGAATTTGTCCAAAGAATTAAAGGCATTTTGTGCTTTAACAAAGTTAAGTAAACCGAGTTAAGTTAGGTTAAGTTAATATAAAAATTAGGTAGGTTTCCAATAACTTGGACATCAATCAGTCTGACAAGCCTGGCGCGGCTGGCAATCTGTCTCTCCCTTACGATTACCCTATCTAACTACGTATATGACTCATTGGTGCATAATTTTAAAATCATCGTATATCGTATATATTTATTGCACATAAAAGACAAAACACAAAAAGATACAGAGAAGGAATGTACAAAGGCAAGCTTATCTCTAAAAAGAGATCTCTTCCAGCAAAACCAGGATGGACAGAGAATATTAAAATACAGAACAGGTAGGCCTATGTGCTCAAAAATAAATAAATGTGCGTATCTAAATTACATTGGCACATGATTGCATTGCATTATATTGGCGTTTGTGATACTGCAGCCAGCTTTGAATCTCGCTGTCTGGAAATCAGCTTTTGTTACACCAGCCGCAGCTGATAAGATTAGACCCCGCGGCGGTGGAAGCGGCAATCAGCAATATTGACACTCACGACGCCATATGGATTCAGAGACCTGCTCAACCACAATCACCTGCCGTATAGCATGATTCTTGTAATTAGAGGGACGCAAGAGACGAGGCTTTATGAAGAGATGTGACTATAGAGGGCTGCTAACGTGTTTATCGTGCGTTTTTAACGTAGCGCCCGGGGTTCTGTGGGATTTGTTGCATGGTTTGCTCACGGCTGTGTGGGGAACACTAATTGTGGGGAAGGCTTCCGTTGGACTGTCTGTCTCATAGATTCGGTGAATGTGTCGCTACACGATGGATAATCGTTTGTTCTCGTAATATCTCGGTATTGGGTAATGTATCTGGAAGCGGCATCAACTTTATGTGCTTGTGCCACCATCGCCGAATTTATGTTTACTGACTGACTTTTTATTTACTTTGCCATATGCTGGACATATCCCTAATTGGTGTCCGCGAGGCAAGAAGCCGAACGGCAGCCATTATCTAATACGAGGATTATTTGTATGTATGTAACGATGCTGTTCTAGAAAAAGTGCTTTAGTTTTCGATGAAATTTGCAATATAGGTGTTTTTGGGGGTAAAAAATTGATCGAGCTAGTTCTCATAACTGAAAAATCGCTATTTCCGAGTTTTCGTGCTTTTTTCATACCCGTGCAATATGATTGACAATTTCACTTTAGTACAATGAAAATAAGGCATAAATTCCAATGAAAATTAAAAAGTTATTTATCTCATAGCGACCTCAGATCACGTGACACTTTTTGGCGCGTCTTCGGGAAATTCACACAAAAAGTTTTCGTTCAAATAAGGTAAAATCTAAATGTATCATCTACTATTCAACCTTCTTGCTTACTACTAAGCAAACAGGCACCTACACGAAATGTAGGCTGAATGAGGCATTTTATTTCATTCCATTTTTTAAAAGATTGAATACATAAAACTCACGAGGATAACCAAAATATCTGTTTGCTTCTCGTTTGCAGCTGTTTAAAAACAGAGCAGCATATTAATTGATGTTAATTTAATGCAGTCTGATGATATGAATATAATGTTTTATTGTGTTTATACCATCAACCACCGCCGCCGTGCAAAGCTCGGTAACCAGATGTAATTTTATCTTTGGATTTTACAGTGGAAAAATACGACACATTATGCTTCACGGTAATATACAAGTATTTTTATGAATTTGTTTTCTTTTTATTGATAATGTACATATTAATTCTAATTTAATCTTAATTCGTAATTAATATTGGACTTTTTACGTCTGGAAAATAAATAAATAATAATACATTTATACCAAAGCAAATATCTCAGGCGGACTATCTACCAATTCCTATCGACAACAGTCTTCTACAAGCTGAGTTTTCAATTCCACATGAACTTTATATTATATCGCATCCCCAGTGAAGCTCAATCTAAGACAGGAACATCAGGACTAGGTTTGTTTTACTGAAAAATATTTTGTTCACTGAATTTTTGCTACACGTACCGAACGAACTTGTGTGTCGGTTGAAATTGCGGAAACCCAATAAAGTTGTCGGAGCGGCGGCGGCGGCGGCGGTCGTTCCATGTTGCCGGCATTGAGCAGCGGGGCTAGAGCAATTTTTGAAGAAACTGGTTTCACCATCATCTTGCTATGTCATCAGCCTGTTTGAGAGCTCACTGTTAAGTATAGGCTAAGTCGTAGTATTAGTTCTTCCGTAAGTTTACTCAAGTAAAGCCAGACGCTACTTAATTGATAGCCTGCCACTTAACTGCTGTTTCAAGCATGTCTCGACCGAGTATCTGGCAGATAAAATACTCATACTCATATATTTATTGCGTCATTGTGGTATACTTTTACAAAATAAATACGAATCATGCGAAATGGAGCAACATCGTTGGGAACAACAGTACCACACCGTATGAGAAAAGAACACTTATTAACAACAAAGTAATTTTTAAAAGTCCATACGTACTTATGTTAAATTTTATTTTATTGCCAACCAAGTATACGAAAGATGCCTGGCTACCCATGGCACAGGGTATCCTAGTTTGGGAGCCAGGAACCCAAAATGTAAACTAAGTAGGCAAATAAAACGTTTTCATTTCATTTCATTTCACAATCAAATGCATAGTTTTTTCTTGAACGTTTTAAAGGTATAGTTCTAGAAGCACCTTCTCCAGGCCGAGTCCATGTCTCGGTACAGGCGGCGCCGACTCGATGAACGATTTCCTGAATGTTAACGCAGAGTCCGCCTGCTGACGGATTGCTTCCCGCCGCCGCCGCCACTGTCGCCACTGCACCGTCATCGCCCCGCCATCGGACCACCAACGCCCTGCAATCGTGTGTCACCTTGTAAATCATCATAGTCATAAACATCTAAAACAAGGCATAGGCACAGATTCAGCCAGCGTCCGATTTCAGAGATTGAGTCGCTAGTCGCTACCTGTCTTTATCATTTACATCCCCATATTGTCCAATACAAAGTGCATCGAGTTTTCCCCTAAGGTTTTCCCTAAGCAACTGCATGCAGAATAGATACGTCACTCCGCGAATGCATGCTAACTCCCAAAACGACATGAGTTACCCCCCCTGGTTAGCCCCCTATCAAGGCGAATCCTCGTAAAGTTAGCCTCGTAATTCCCATCACACATTTAACTTGTCTTATCGCCGAAGTTGCTTTAACTTTAAAGGGGAGTCAATCCCAAAACAGGTTAAATTCTAGACTCTGGGGTAGTAAACTTGAAACTTTACGGGTCGAAATGGCCACTGTATGTGTTCTCAAGCGGCCTTAGGTGTATAGGTAAATGCAATTAAATCACATCAATAGTGATTGGACATAAACATTTATACCTGTATTACTAGGATATACCACGTACATGTGTGGACCAGAAACGGTCGGCCGAAATTTTACCTTGAAACCTCTGAAGCGCAACCTCTACTCTATAAATAAATAAATAAATAAATATTAAATATTTATAAATATGTTTATTTCAATGAAGAATTAAAAACTCATAGCCATATCGTCAAAAAGCCAGTTTAGTCAGTCACGCCCTACCAAGGCGGTTGTTTTTTTTTCTCATGCTCAGCTAGATACTCACTTTATATTACAAAAATGTTTGTCCGTTTTTAATTAAAGCCCCTTCATTTGATAGACGATTGGAATACAAAACGCTGTAATCCGAATCAGCGTCAATACAAAACTTCGTAATCCTACCTTCACTCATCCACTCTACAGACTCTACAGAGAATAAGTGAGACAGTAAATTTACAGTCAATAAGCGGTAAGAAAACTGTCTTGAGTCTTAAGTTGGTGACAACGAGCACGAGTCAGCAACACAGAAACTACGTAATAAACATAAACATACACACAACACAACAACACACACACACACACAATATTTTCAGACTACTGCGTGTTTTCTTTAAGGACTTTTCTTTGTCAACCAAAACACGCAGTGGTGCACTAATATGTCACATATATTGCTATTATCTTTTGTCTAGCATTTCTTGCCAAGGTATACCTTGCTCAGACCCCACACTAGGATACCCTCTGTCGTGGGCATTAGGAACAGCTACATCACACACATATAAACATCTAAGACCTGGGAATTATTTTTATTTTCTTTATCCCCATGGTAAGCAGACCCAACAAAGTTAAATTCAATGACCCGTGTTTAGGCAATTTACTTCTTAGCCTAAGAGGTACCTTGTATGAGGTACTTGTATAATACTCAAATATAATGAACTCATTACGTAGGTATCCCAGCGATGAAATAGGAAGTAAGTGTCTCCACACACTTCGGACTTCCTATAGCAATGAGAGCAGACTAATCTATCGTCCAATTTAAAAGTCTGTGGTTTGCGGGAACTCTGAGCACCTGCACTATTATTGTAGAGCTGGGGCTGGATTCTACATGAATCGCATGGCAATAGCTATGGCGAAGGCGCAAAATATATGTTAATTTATAGATGGGGCGGGCGGCGGCGGCCGTCGCGGCGAGTCTCGTCGCGAGCTATTGCCGTGCGATTCACTACTGAATAATATATTGATGCAAAAAAAAAAACGAAAATCGTGAAGAAACACTCTGTAGTTGATTTACTGCCTCCATCTACACCGTTTCTACATCGGGCAGGCAATAAGCGCACCGCGCGAGTCGTGTTAATTTGGAGAGCTCAGAGCTATTGACTGTGATGTGACTGCGCGATATACGAGTACAAGAATATATACAGGGTGTAACAGAAAGGTCATATTTCAATGGGTTGTCAAGAACCTTCACTGGATCTCTACATTCATCAGCTTTCGATGCTCTCACTCACACCTTGACCTGGATTCAGGTGGCACAATGACCGCGCAATGACATCAAATTGGTTTGAGGACGACGACCAACTTTAGGTATACATTATCTGGCTTTTGGGGTATCTTTTTTTTTAGGCAATTAACGGTTCAAATTAGGGTGATTGGTAATCAATCAATTTCTACCATTAATTGCCTAAAATAGATACAAACGCAAGATAGTGGATATCTAAAGTTCAGCGTTTTCGTTGCGCCAATGTCACTGCACGGTCATTTGCTAACAGAATTGGGCCCCTGTTTAGTCGTTCGCTTGACACCGTCTTGACGCCCTTCTAATAACTTCTTGAGTTAGGATGAGTCAAGGGTAAATCGGTTGGAGGAAACGACTGAGTATCCAGTCGTTTCGAGAGACGCGAGGAATTCTATTTATCCAGAACCAGAGTAATGGGGTGGTCCATGTTTGCGTGATATCTAGCTTCAGTCGTCACTCGTCGCAGTTTATAAGAGTAAGTTAGAAAAATATGAAGACTTACACATCCCCATTGGCTCAACTTGGAAACAATATTGTGATGGATGATATATTTGTTTCGTATCAATTTGCGCTAACTAAATAGTTTTCGTCAAAGCTTATTACTCTGGTTCTGGATAAATAGAATTCCTCGCGTCTCTCGAAGCGACTGCGGATTGTCGAAGTGGCAACGTCTGAAATCTCTGAACATCAGCCTTTCAGTCGTAGTTCGGAATCAAATCGGAAAAAGCAATAGACAAAGTATACATAAAACTCATACAAAATACAGACTTTTTCTCGATATTTCCAGTAGGTTTATTTTGTCACCCTTTCAATTTAAAAAAATCCGGGTCTGATAAAAAGTTTCATTTTCAGGGTTCTGTACCCGAAGGGTGCGAAACGGGACCCTATTACTGAGTCTTCGCTGTCCGTCCGTCTGTCTGTCTGTCACCTGGCTGTATCTCATGAACCGTGGTAGCTAGACAGTTGAAATTTTCACAGATGATGTATTTCTATTGCCGATATAACAAAAAATACTAAAAAATAAAAGAAATTGAATATTAAGTGGGGCTCCCATACAACTAACGTGATTTTTTTGCGGTTTTTTATAGATAATGGTACGGAACCGACTGCGAGTCCGACTCGCACTTGGCCGGTTTTTTAGCTCGTTCAAATCAGTGCTTCTATTTTCCGAATCCTACAGGCTGATTCAGGCTACTAGTGTGGGGTTGTCAGCAATGCGATGTGTTTACAATTTTACATGGAGAAGGCACGACGATATTACCCTAGTGACAAGGGTTCCAATTATCTAACCGGCCGAGTGACCCGTATCTGAGACTGGCCTCAAAAGAACGCCAACCTCTTTCTTTCCTTCAACCTCCTTTGTACGTCATCGGCGTCTCTTTGAAGCCGACCAGTGAGGCGTGGCTTGAAGTGGGCATTCGAACAAAGGCTCAACGGTCCTATGGGACGCTCCTGAAATATGCAGATGCAAGAAGTGTGTACCACGCATTCTTAAATTCATATAGAGGCTGGAAATAAGAAATCTATTTCGTATTTAATTCACGTCCAGCCAGTCCGATGCTCAATACCATAATCAAGCACAGCTAAGAGTATACTTGGACTTAACCCACAAACTTGCATCAAAACTCGCTAATGACATTTCATTATTTCGTTAACGGAATAACGCAAGTGGTTCTAAAGAGTAATACCTCTAAGAATATTTGTGAATCCGTGGAAAAAATACTGGTTGGATTCGCGGTCAAAACTAAACGTAGATGTTAACATTCTCGTATTACAATATCCTACAGCTGGCAAGGCAAGGTCGAGATACGACTATTAGGCAGGATGTCAAGGCAGGATGTCGCAGGATGTCCAACTCCAATGTAGTGCATCCTGCACTTTGTGCATTGCATGAGCAGTTTCGCGTCGCACTGCGAGCTGTGACCTGCTTAACATCATCTTGTTATTATTTCAATGGCGTGTGTCTTTTGTTTGAGTCGTGATCTCAATTTTGTCAGGTTCTCTATTGAGACTCTAGAAAATAACGTCCTGTCTGAGAATATTTTCTTGTTAGTTTCAAGAGTAAGCTAACAAATTAATCGTTTTTTGAGTAATTCTATGCTTTAGTTTTTTGAGTAATGCGTTTTGGTCCGGGCGGTCAGCTGATTTGTATAGAGAAGTGAAAATTAAAGTTGCTCTGATCAAATCAGATCATAGTGAAAGTTGTTCAGAATGACAACAACAACAACAACAACAACAACCTCCTAAAATATGACTACACCTTTCTGTTACACTCTGAATTAGGTATATTTACATTGGAAATGCCGCTCGCCGCTCGCGCGCTAGCTAGCAGTGTAAACTGAACTTTACGAGCGACGTCTACACTTCTGCGTAACAGCTGTGTCTGTGGCATAACACAGGACAGCTAGCTGATGTATGGCGTAGCTCTACTCTAGTTATCTGTGACTCTAGTATACAATACTCCGTTCAATCCTTTATTTTACTTTCCGTTATATGCGTACATTATTTATAAGCGATATATGCAGATGTCAAAAATGTATGGCTTTAGAGATGTCGAAAGTAAACTGATTTGCTGGTTCAACCACAGGGTGCTCATCCCATACAAATTAGAAGTTAACATACTTGTAGGTGGCGCAGAATAAATCCTATATATCTTAGCGCCATCTCGTGGTATTTGCAATTTTTCGATGGTGCTGCACCAAGCGATAATGGCCTCGAACTAAAGAAGCTTCCGTAGCATCTCAGTTTACGCCGGTGTCATATTTTGTTCTAGGTGGTCTACCTGTATTAAAGTGTATTAGTATAATATTATAGTATCTGTGGTACTATTAAGTATCCCTTCTGTGACACAAGTGTAAAGGTAGACTGCTCTAGACTACGTCTGTTATCCAGCAAAATGCCCATCTTTAAAAGTTATTCCAGCAGAGTCCAGTAACTTGTGAAATTACGACTGTTCAATACACGCCTCTTTTTTTCGCCCAAATATAATAAAATCTACAATAAACAACGCGACGCAAATGTATTTCAACACGTACACGCACAAGACAACCCCATCAACCCGCAAAAATGCTACTGAAAAATCACCTCGCAAACCAATTTCCTGGCTTATTTACTACGAAATTGCCCTTTCCTTTGCCGATTCCTCCCGGACGGGGACTGAGAAATGCCTTAAACTTTGCCTTGAAGGCAACGTACATAAATATGTCCGTATAATTGCATAGTCGTACATATGCAGGAGGTCTCTTCGTGTCGTGTCTCGTCCGTATTTACTCTAGCAACATAGCACCGGCGGAAGTCTATTGCGAGCCGGAGAGGTCACCCGGTTGGAAGGTTTGGTAGGTTAGCTTGAGAAAAGTACATTTGCGATTTCAATAGCCACGAGGGATGTTAGGGAGTTTCTCGGGAAACACAAATACAAACTTGTTCATTCAGATACAAGTGGATTCTAACTTCTAAACAAAGGACACAAAATATACTCGTAGTATAGCGTTGGGTTAAAAAATACCATGTGGGGTGGCAGAGACAATGTATTTCACCAGATTTAGTAAATTGAAAAGTAAAAAAGTAAAAATAAAGATAGATTTAAAAATAAGATAGAGATAGATAGAGAGAGAGAGAGTGAGAGAGATAGATTAGTTAAAATAAGTATGTTTGAATGATCAGAGGTAGATATTGATATTGATATTCATAATTCATAATTTCTTTATTGCACACAAGTAATTGCAATGACAAAAAGTAAATAAAAACAGTGAATACGATACGATATAAGTATGATATACAATGCTTCAGGATCATCACCCTTCTGGCATTACCCGATTTCAAACCAACCCCATTGTATAGCTGAGTAGAACAATTAGTCATATCCAATTCCTTACCCACATTACTCAGTTCGCAACAACAATTGCTTCATAAGCTCCGCGCATTCATCGCTTTCTCTCGGCTTTTGTTCAGAAATGTTGCCTATTCAGGTAATCTTCAAGCCTTTTCCCACACGGATTGGCAGAGGGACAAGCGCGTTCACTTAAATGAAATTAATACATTTCATGAACATTTTGTAAGGAATATAATAAAACGATCCACTTCAAAACTAACTGAGCGACTAAATTACTGACTGAGGGACAAGTCGCCCAGCGACTTGTGGCTCAGTCAGTAATTTAGTCGCTCAGTTAGTTTTTCGGTTAGGTTAGGTTAGACTTTTTTTGATGCTCGTTTAAATACTACCCATTTTGTAACACACACAAACGTAACCTTACCAGCTTCCACCCAGGAGCCAGGACGTTACGTTGGTATTCATGCGTTTTTCATATCTAAGAATTGGGCTCCAGTACCCCACGGGTGAATTAGGGTATTCTCACATACCTATACCTCCGTACATACATATATGATCAGTACAAATGCACATACCTGAAGCACAAAACCTATCCGGTTGAGTGAACATTACACAAATCAGCCTGACACTGTGAGTGAGGTTGTGCACCCTCGTATTGTGCTCGGTGCGTGACGGAACGAAAACACAGCTCGTGTTGCTCTGCTCCAGAGACTATATATCCAATTGACTGCGCCTGCGGGGGAATGCGGCTCGCCAAACGTTTGTTGTATTTGACAAACGTTCGCATACGCAACCTATGTACGATGACGGGTCGCCAGACAGTTTCGCAGCGGCTGACCAATCCCAGCTCGTCCCCCGCCGCCCGTAAATTGGTGAGTTGTGTTTCAAAGGAAAATGTATCTATGTGCTCTCCACCGGATAAGTGCTCCCTGCTCTGCTCAGGAGGACAACTGAACAAAACTAATTCGAGCTCTCAGTAAGATCGTTACGATGCCTATAGACTTTATGAGACATTTGCTGATTAAAATTTACTTACCACAAACAAATATAATCTACCTCTGTGGCGCAGTGGTTGCGCATCTGTCTACCATGCGAGAGGTTCCGGGTTCCAATCCCGGCTGGGACAAAAAAATAAAAATGCCTGTCTTGGATGTCTACATGTTTGTGATGTCGCTGTTTCTGGTTCCCACAACACAGGGTATCCTAGTATGGGGCCAGAAGCAATGTATGTGCCTGTACCTATGTAAATGTTTGTTTGTTACCTAGCTATCAAGCATCCTGCATCCAATGTTGAGTAAGGCCGTCTCTTCACAAATGTGATGATCCTGTATCGAAATAACTCGAAGATACAATATTTTTAAGGTTACCAACAAAAAGTTATACGAGAATAACTATCCCGGGGATAACTTGTATGACAATGACAGTTCAAAATGAGATGATCTGATCTAGGTGTCACTGGTGTCTATGAAAAAGTAGAAGATACTCGTGTAAAAGTTTAAGTTAAGTTAAAAGGTACAATCCAGCCTAAATATCCTAAATTCCTAACCTAACCTTACCCAATATCTACTAATTACTAATCTGGTACTAAATTGAATGATACGATGCAAAAATGTATTTATCAGCGATCTAAAATAAAAGATGTATGTAAGATCTAAGCAGCTAACAGCTAACAAAATGCTTCCCACTTTCCAAGTACAAAATTAAATGTTGCCGGACAACGGGCACAGAAGAGATAATAGTACTACGTACAGAACGGCCACTCCCTTCCCCGCGCGGATTCAGATACCGCACCTCAACCCGGAGTCGGGGAGCCTCTTCGGGAGACACTTTGTTTAGGCGCTGAATGCACACATTCACAAACGAACGAGTTTACGCACACATTTGCACGTGTACAAATGTCATTAGGCTATGTAGTAGTAATAGGTGATTATTTTACGAGCGTTCTATGGAGTGTCCGAGGTGTGCAACGGGGTAGGCGGCAAGATTAGCTTTAAAACTATTTCACATCCACAACTTACCTGCGTGCACCGCGGACCGTGCTGCTCGTTTACATCCACAACTTACCTGCGTGCACCACGGACCGTGCTGCACGTTTACATCCACAACTTACCTGCGTGCACCACGGACCGTGCTGCTCGTTTACATCCACAACTTACCTGCGTGCACCACGGACCGTGCTGCTCGTTTACATCCACAACTTACCTGCGTGCACCACGGACCGTGCTGCTCGTTTACATCCACAACTTACCTGCGTGCACCACGGACCGTGCTGCACGTTTACATCCACAACTTACCTGCGTGCACCACGGACCGTGCTGCTCGTTTACATCCACAACTTACCTGCGTGCACCACGGACCGTGCTGCACGTTTACATCCACAACTTACCTGCGTGCACCACGGACCGTGCTGCTCGTTTACATCCACAACTTACCTGCGTGCACCACGGACCGTGCTGCACGTTTACATCCACAACTTACCTGCGTGCACCACGGACCGTGCTGCTCGTTTACATCCACAACTTACCTGCGTGCACCACGGACCGTGCTGCTCGTTTACATCCACAACTTACCTGCGTGCACCACGGACCGTGCTGCACGTTTACATCCACAACTTACCTGCGTGCACCACGGACCGTGCTGCTCGTTTACATCCACAACTTACCTGCGTGCACCACGGACCGTGCTGCTCGTTTACATCCACAACTTACCTGCGTGCACCACGGACCGTGCTGCTCGTTTACATCCACAACTTACCTTCGTGCCGGAAGCGGCGTTTTGTGGCTGTGGCCGGTGGCCCGTACGCGAAAGTTTTGATTTTGGTATGTATTGAAATCTAAAACTTTTCACAGAGACATCCCCAAAGCCTTAAAAATAGCAAATTATTTAACCCCTTCACTCGCTGAAGCACACCGCTCGAACGACCGAACAATGGCGAACTTATGTTATATAAGATTTGTTGGCGAACCAGTTAAATAATAACCCCTAGTATAGGCATATTTATTTGATCCCAGTTTAAGTACATGGTTTATTCATGAGCGTTATTTATGTATTTCTAGCTGAAGCCAGCTGCCTCGTGGAGCTTTTTATTTATAGCCACAGGCTTCTGCCTCGCGTATTTTCACATAAATACTAGCAGTAAGTATCGAACCGACTAGGATATTACGTAGTTTACATCGCCTTTTATTTCAGCCGTTGAATGAAAGTGAAGCAGTAAACTCAATTCTGCTGGTAGCCTGGTACAGTCACCATCATCTCGGCATAAAAAACAGGAAAATGTTTGCGACTGCAGATGGATGAAATCATAAACTGTGCATAAGGTAACTGGATATAAAAAACATCTGCACATAAAATGTGAGGCCGGTTTGCACCAAGAGCTCAACCCATTAGCGTGCAGTCTCCGCAAATCGTCCGTCACAATTAACCGGGGCTTCTGTTTAAGTGGGTTGCTGCAATCAGGCCATGCACCCAAGTGGCTCACGGTCACAGTCTCCAGTGAGACCAATTGACTGCATTTACTGACACTGGCATTGCAGTTGGGATTACATGCAATGCAGGCTTGTGATGACTTTGACATACATAATATGATTTAAGATGACAAACTATTTTAAGCTACTAGTGTTAGCTACCTAACGTGTCGATCCAAACGCTTTCCTCTCAGCACATTCACCTAAAATTATGGAAATGCGATAATTAAAAAAACATATACGACCTCTGTGGCGCAGCGGTTGCGCATCTGCCGACCATGCGAGAGGTCCCGGGTTCGAGTCCCGTCTGGGTACAAAAAACAAACCCAGGTCTTGGATGTTGACATGTTTGTGATGACGCTGTTTCTGGTTCCCACGACATAGGTTATCCTAGTGTGTGGCCAGAAGCAATATATGTACCTGTGTGTAAATGTTTATGTTTATGTTATATTTTTGACAAAAAAAGCCACAATATGTGCATATGGTATTATCAAAGTTTCGTATATTTCGTATATATTTATTGCACATAAAAGACAAAAAACAGAAAATACAGAGAAGTAATTTACAAAGGTAAGCTTATCTCTAAAGAGAGATCTCTTCCAGCAAATCCAGGATGGACAGAGAAAAATAAAATACAGAACAGGTAGGCCTATGTGCTCAGGTAAGAGAAAAATAAAACATAAATAAATCATAATATTACTAATCAACTGAATATACTACATAAAGAAGTACATGAATATTACATAAAATAAAAATATATAAATCTAACATAAATAAACTAATACATATTAAAATACCTTCTATATTTATAAAGTTCTATTTAGAGCTTTCATATAGGTAGAATAATCTATCTTTCAAAAACTGCATGCACTTTGACTGAGGTCGTGATGGGTTATTGCGATGCCTCAAAAGTCAATCTCTTGTATCAGTGTGTCGTGTGATTTTAGAACACCTATACATATATCTATAGATAGTGCCACAATTGACGTCACATTCACGAGCCAATCTCTTGTATCAGTGTGTCGTGTGATTTAAAACACCTATACATATATCTATAGATAGTGCCACAATTGACGTCACATTCACGAGCCAATCTCTTGTATCAGTGTGTCGTGTGATTTTAGAACACCTATACATATATCTATAGATAGTGCCACAATTGACGTCACATTCACGAGCCAATCTCTTGTATCAGTGTGTCGTGTGATTTAAAACACCTATACATATATCTATAGATAGTGCCACAATTGACGTCACATTCACGAGCCAATCTCTTGTATCAGTGTGTCGTGTGATTTTAGAACACCTATACATATATCTATAGATAGTGCCACAATTGACGTCACATTCACGAGCCAATCTCTTGTATCAGTGTGTCGTGTGATTTTAGAACACCTATACATATATCTATAGATAGTGCCACAATTGACGTCACATTCACGAGCCAATCTCTTGTATCAGTGTGTCGTGTGATTTAAAACACCTATACATATATCTATAGATAGTGCCACAATTGACGTCACATTCACGAGCCAATCTCTTGTATCAGTGTGTCGTGTGATTTTAGAACACCTATACATATATCTATAGATAGTGCCACAATTGACGTCACATTCACGAGCCAATCTCTTGTATCAGTGTGTCGTGTGATTTAAAACACCTATACATATATCTATAGATAGTGCCACAATTGACGTCACATTCACGAGCCAATCTCTTGTATCAGTGTGTCGTGTGATTTTAGAACACCTATACATATATCTATAGATAGTGCCACAATTGACGTCACATTCACGAGCCAATCTCTTGTATCAGTGTGTCGTGTGATTTTAGAATACCTATACATATATCTATAGATAGTGCCACAATTGACGTCACATTCACGAGCCAATCTCTTGTATCAGTGTGTCGTGTGATTTAAAACACCTATACATATATCTATAGATAGTGCCACAATTGACGTCACATTCACGAGCCAATCTCTTGTATCAGTGTGTCGTGTGATTTTAGAACACCTATACATATATCTATAGATAGTGCCACAATTGACGTCACATTCACGAGCCAATCTCTTGTATCAGTGTGTCGTGTGATTTAAAACACCTATACATATATCTATAGATAGTGCCACAATTGACGTCACATTCACGAGCCAATCTCTTGTATCAGTGTGTCGTGTGATTTTAGAACACCTATACATATATCTATAGATAGTGCCACAATTGACGTCACATTCACGAGCCAATCTCTTGTATCAGTGTGTCGTGTGATTTTAGAACACCTATACATATATCTATAGATAGTGCCACAATTGACGTCACATTCACGAGCCAATCTCTTGTATCAGTGTGTCGTGTGATTTAAAACACCTATACATATATCTATAGATAGTGCCACAATTGACGTCACATTCACGAGCCAATCTCTTGTATCAGTGTGTCGTGTGATTTTAGAACACCTGTACATATATCTATAGATAGTGCCATAATCGACGTCACATTCACGAGCCAATCTCTTGTATCAGTGTGTCGTGTGATTTTAGAACACCTGTACATATATCTATAGATAGTGCCACAATTGACGTCACATTCACGAGCCAATCTCTTGTATCAGTGTGTCGTGTGATTTTAGAACACCTGTACATATATCTATAGATAGTGCCATAATCGACGTCACATTCACGAGCCAATCTCTTGTATCAGTGTGTCGTGTGATTTTAGAACACCTATACATATATCTATAGATAGTGCCACAATTGACGTCACATTCACGAGCCAATCTCTTGTATCAGTGTGTCGTGTGATTTAAAACACCTATACATATATCTATAGATAGTGCCACAATTGACGTCACATTCACGAGCCAATCTCTTGTATCAGTGTGTCGTGTGATTTTAGAACACCTATACATATATCTATAGATAGTGCCACAATTGACGTCACATTCACGAGCCAATCTCTTGTATCAGTGTGTCGTGTGATTTTAGAACACCTGTACATATATCTATAGATAGTGCCATAATCGACGTCACATTCACGAGCCAATCTCTTGTATCAGTGTGTCGTGTGATTTTAGAACACCTGTACATATATCTATAGATAGTGCCATAATCGACGTCACATTCACGAGCCAATCTCTTGTATCAGTGTGTCGTGTGATTTTAGAACACCTGTACATATATCTATAGATAGTGCCATAATCGACGTCACATTCACGAGCCAATCTCTTGTATCAGTGTGTCGTGTGATTTTAGAACACCTGTACATATATCTATAGATAGTGCCATAATCGACGTCACATTCACGAGTCAATCTCTTGTATCAGTGTGTCGTGTGATTTTAGAACACCTATACATATATCTATAGATAGTGCCACAATTGACGTCACATTCACGAGCCAATCTCTTGTATCAGTGTGTCGTGTGATTTTAGAACACCTGTACATATATCTATAGATAGTGCCATAATCGACGTCACATTCACGAGCCAATCTCTTGTATCAGTGTGTCGTGTGATTTTAGAACACCTGTACATATATCTATAGATAGTGCCATAATCGACGTCACATTCACGAGTCAATCTCTTGTATCAGTGTGTCGTGTGATTTTAGAACACCTATACATATATCTATAGATAGTGCCACAATTGACGTCACATTCACGAGCCAATCTCTTGTATCAGTGTGTCGTGTGATTTTAGAACACCTGTACATATATCTATAGATAGTGCCACAATTGACGTCACATTCACGAGCCAATCTCTTGTATCAGTGTGTCGTGTGATTTTAGAAGACCTGTACATATATCTATAGATAGTGCCATAATCGACGTCACATTCACGAGTCAATCTCTTGTATCAGTGTGTCGTGTGATTTTAGAACACCTATACATATATCTATAGATAGTGCCACAATTGACGTCACATTCACGAGCCAATCTCTTGTATCAGTGTGTCGTGTGATTTTAGAACACCTGTACATATATCTATAGATAGTGCCATAATCGACGTCACATTCACGAGTCAATCTCTTGTATCAGTGTGTCGTGTGATTTTAGAACACCTGTACATATATCTATAGATAGTGCCATAATCGACGTCACATTCACGAGCCAATCTCTTGTATCAGTGTGTCGTGTGATTTTAGAACACCTATACATATATCTATAGATAGTGCCACAATTGACGTCACATTCACGAGTCAATCTCTTGTATCAGTGTGTCGTGTGATTTTAGAACACCTATACATATATCTATAGATAGTGCCACAATTGACGTCACATTCACGAGCCAATCTCTTGTATCAGTGTGTCGTGTGATTTTAGAACACCTGTACATATATCTATAGATAGTGCCATAATCGACGTCACATTCACGAGCCAATCTCTTGTATCAGTGTGTCGTGTGATTTTAGAACACCTGTACATATATCTATAGATAGTGCCATAATCGACGTCACATTCACGAGTCAATCTCTTGTATCAGTGTGTCGTGTGATTTTAGAACACCTGTACATATATCTATAGATAGTGCCACAATTGACGTCACATTCACGAGTCAATCTCTTGTATCAGTGTGTCGTGTGATTTTAGAACACCTATACATATATCTATAGATAGTGCCATAATCGACGTCACATTCACGAGTCAATCTCTTGTATCAGTGTGTCGTGTGATTTTAGAACACCTATACATATATCTATAGATAGTGCCACAATTGACGTCACATTCACGAGCCAATCTCTTGTATCAGTGTGTCGTGTGATTTTAGAACACCTGTACATATATCTATAGATAGTGCCACAATTGACGTCACATTCACGAGCCAATCTCTTGTATCAGTGTGTCGTGTGATTTTAGAACACCTATACATATATCTATAGATAGTGCCACAATTGACGTCACATTCACGAGCCAATCTCTTGTATCAGTGTGTCGTGTGATTTAAAACACCTATACATATATCTATAGATAGTGCCACAATTGACGTCACATTCACGAGCCAATCTCTTGTATCAGTGTGTCGTGTGATTTTAGAACACCTATACATATATCTATAGATAGTGCCACAATTGACGTCACATTCACGAGCCAATCTCTTGTATCAGTGTGTCGTGTGATTTTAGAACACCTATACATATATCTATAGATAGTGCCACAATTGACGTCACATTCACGAGCCAATCTCTTGTATCAGTGTGTCGTGTGATTTAAAACACCTATACATATATCTATAGATAGTGCCACAATTGACGTCACATTCACGAGCCAATCTCTTGTATCAGTGTGTCGTGTGATTTTAGAACACCTGTACATATATCTATAGATAGTGCCATAATCGACGTCACATTCACGAGCCAATCTCTTGTATCAGTGTGTCGTGTGATTTTAGAACACCTGTACATATATCTATAGATAGTGCCACAATTGACGTCACATTCACGAGCCAATCTCTTGTATCAGTGTGTCGTGTGATTTTAGAACACCTGTACATATATCTATAGATAGTGCCATAATCGACGTCACATTCACGAGCCAATCTCTTGTATCAGTGTGTCGTGTGATTTTAGAACACCTATACATATATCTATAGATAGTGCCACAATTGACGTCACATTCACGAGCCAATCTCTTGTATCAGTGTGTCGTGTGATTTAAAACACCTATACATATATCTATAGATAGTGCCACAATTGACGTCACATTCACGAGCCAATCTCTTGTATCAGTGTGTCGTGTGATTTTAGAACACCTATACATATATCTATAGATAGTGCCACAATTGACGTCACATTCACGAGCCAATCTCTTGTATCAGTGTGTCGTGTGATTTTAGAACACCTGTACATATATCTATAGATAGTGCCATAATCGACGTCACATTCACGAGCCAATCTCTTGTATCAGTGTGTCGTGTGATTTTAGAACACCTGTACATATATCTATAGATAGTGCCATAATCGACGTCACATTCACGAGCCAATCTCTTGTATCAGTGTGTCGTGTGATTTTAGAACACCTGTACATATATCTATAGATAGTGCCATAATCGACGTCACATTCACGAGCCAATCTCTTGTATCAGTGTGTCGTGTGATTTTAGAACACCTGTACATATATCTATAGATAGTGCCATAATCGACGTCACATTCACGAGTCAATCTCTTGTATCAGTGTGTCGTGTGATTTTAGAACACCTATACATATATCTATAGATAGTGCCACAATTGACGTCACATTCACGAGCCAATCTCTTGTATCAGTGTGTCGTGTGATTTTAGAACACCTGTACATATATCTATAGATAGTGCCATAATCGACGTCACATTCACGAGCCAATCTCTTGTATCAGTGTGTCGTGTGATTTTAGAACACCTGTACATATATCTATAGATAGTGCCATAATCGACGTCACATTCACGAGTCAATCTCTTGTATCAGTGTGTCGTGTGATTTTAGAACACCTATACATATATCTATAGATAGTGCCACAATTGACGTCACATTCACGAGCCAATCTCTTGTATCAGTGTGTCGTGTGATTTTAGAACACCTGTACATATATCTATAGATAGTGCCACAATTGACGTCACATTCACGAGCCAATCTCTTGTATCAGTGTGTCGTGTGATTTTAGAAGACCTGTACATATATCTATAGATAGTGCCATAATCGACGTCACATTCACGAGTCAATCTCTTGTATCAGTGTGTCGTGTGATTTTAGAACACCTATACATATATCTATAGATAGTGCCACAATTGACGTCACATTCACGAGCCAATCTCTTGTATCAGTGTGTCGTGTGATTTTAGAACACCTGTACATATATCTATAGATAGTGCCATAATCGACGTCACATTCACGAGTCAATCTCTTGTATCAGTGTGTCGTGTGATTTTAGAACACCTGTACATATATCTATAGATAGTGCCATAATCGACGTCACATTCACGAGCCAATCTCTTGTATCAGTGTGTCGTGTGATTTTAGAACACCTATACATATATCTATAGATAGTGCCACAATTGACGTCACATTCACGAGTCAATCTCTTGTATCAGTGTGTCGTGTGATTTTAGAACACCTATACATATATCTATAGATAGTGCCACAATTGACGTCACATTCACGAGCCAATCTCTTGTATCAGTGTGTCGTGTGATTTTAGAACACCTGTACATATATCTATAGATAGTGCCATAATCGACGTCACATTCACGAGTCAATCTCTTGTATCAGTGTGTCGTGTGATTTTAGAACACCTATACATATATCTATAGATAGTGCCACAATTGACGTCACATTCACGAGCCAATCTCTTGTATCAGTGTGTCGTGTGATTTTAGAACACCTGTACATATATCTATAGATAGTGCCACAATTGACGTCACATTCACGAGCCAATCTCTTGTATCAGTGTGTCGTGTGATTTTAGAAGACCTGTACATATATCTATAGATAGTGCCATAATCGACGTCACATTCACGAGTCAATCTCTTGTATCAGTGTGTCGTGTGATTTTAGAACACCTATACATATATCTATAGATAGTGCCACAATTGACGTCACATTCACGAGCCAATCTCTTGTATCAGTGTGTCGTGTGATTTTAGAACACCTGTACATATATCTATAGATAGTGCCATAATCGACGTCACATTCACGAGTCAATCTCTTGTATCAGTGTGTCGTGTGATTTTAGAACACCTGTACATATATCTATAGATAGTGCCATAATCGACGTCACATTCACGAGCCAATCTCTTGTATCAGTGTGTCGTGTGATTTTAGAACACCTATACATATATCTATAGATAGTGCCACAATTGACGTCACATTCACGAGTCAATCTCTTGTATCAGTGTGTCGTGTGATTTTAGAACACCTATACATATATCTATAGATAGTGCCACAATTGACGTCACATTCACGAGCCAATCTCTTGTATCAGTGTGTCGTGTGATTTTAGAACACCTGTACATATATCTATAGATAGTGCCACAATTGACGTCACATTCACGAGCCAATTTCTTTGGCTACTGCCGCTTATCCACAGGAAAAGGGTCATATTATTATACACATTACATTATTGAAGTGATGTTGTAAAGGGCCTCAAGACGTACAGATGATAAGTATGACAAATGGTCGTAGGACGAGGCACAGCTCTAAAAATATATCTGGGTTACACACTCGGGTAATATCAATCTACATGCTACACTATGATGATTGATGACGCCCTCAAGGAAATTATTATTATTACCTGAGTATTTCTTGATAATAAAAAAAAACATTGGCTACAGTTTTTTTATTTAAACACCCACAATAAAACCACCCACTGCCTACATTTTCTTTGTTCTATTTGGTAGGGTACGTGAATATTCATCGAAGTATCTATCTTAGATCCAGGTAACCTAGGCTTGCAAAACGCCTACCAGAAATGCACCTTTCTGAAACAATAAATTCGAAATCAAAATGGATAAATGCTTATCGTGTTTCATGAAGTATTGTAGAAATGACACTATTTTCCTTTAAACTTACTATAAAAAATATAAACACTTTTAAAGTAATTTTCAGATGTTTTTGTAGTTATTTCTCACATGTCAACCTAACACGAAGGATAACGCCTTTCGCCTTCCCTTCGCTCACCTCATCTCGCCTTCACCTACCCAGTTGCGCCCTGATGCAACAATATTTGGTAAGCATTTATCAATTTTGGAGAGCATTTGGGTAAACTTTTCGAATTTATTGGTAGGTAGTAAAATGGTTATAATTTGGGCACCTCGGTATTTCGTGTTTATAATTTACATTGGGAGGCTTAAAAAATATTTTGGAAACGATTTGAATTATTACCGTAAACCTCTGCGGTTCCTCCACTCCACATTCATGGAGTGATTGACTTCAGACCAGGGTTGGCATTGTTTTAAACAATTGTTTTAAACAAGAGTTTTAAACAGTGTTTAAAACACAGAGAAAAAAACACATATGTTCAAAACTTGTTTTAAAACAATTTGTTTTAAACGTGTTTTAAACACGCACATAAAAAACACTGTTTATTGTATTTTATTCTACGGAACTTATCGTAATTTTCAATTTTGTAATTATTGAACGCATCCAAGTGGCATTGAATTTTCACTGGCGATGGCGGGGATTTCCCCAAAAATAAATATCTGAGCAAGCGGTTGAGTGAGGCGGTTTGTGTGTGTGTACGGACAGTTCAGACAGTCTGGATCCACACTGAAAAGAAAAACTATTTTTTGTTTCAGGAATCATGGGTTTTCCGGAATTATTATTATGTAGACATAACACAAAATTCTACAACTTTATTCCTATGACCTGAAAAGCTGAACCATGAAGGTTATTGATTTATGGACATACCGTTGGCTTACATACCTAAAATATATTCGACAATGTTTAAACACAAATAAACATACATACAAACGAGACTTCTTGCAGCAAAAGAGTCAATAAACATA
This sequence comes from Argyresthia albistria, assembly GCA_963457715.1. Classification (NCBI taxonomy): domain Eukaryota; kingdom Metazoa; phylum Arthropoda; class Insecta; order Lepidoptera; family Argyresthiidae; genus Argyresthia; species Argyresthia albistria. The sequence continues at coordinate 5,405,295 of OY735270.1, read as the reverse complement.
CATACAAACGAGACTTCTTGCAGCAAAAGAGTCAATCTACATTTTTGGTGTGGTATATTGTACAAACCTAATGAATATAGGTAAATAAAAAAACATAAGAGCCGTAAGCAAGTGGTAGTTATAATCGCCGTTGTGTCAAGATATTATAGGCAAAATTGCTCTTAATTGCAATTTCACGGTTGGAAATTTGGAATCTCCATATTGTTAATATGGTAATGATCACTAATTTTCCACTTCGCTTGCAAATTACACAAATCATGTCGGCTCGTTCGAAGCTTGAATTAGATTTCAATATTAAAGACCTTCATACACCTATGCTTAATTTTAAAACAGATCTTTATACAACCTGTAGCTGATCCTCCGGCATTCTTCTGGCACAAAGATTAATCAATCAGAGTTTTGATTTTGCTTGGGTGTATCATAACAAGTATCTTGTATCGGGACCCCTTTTAATTTGTAATATCTCTCGTATTTCAGTATTTGTAGTTGTTGCGGCAACAGATATACACATTCCGTGAAAATTTCAACTTTCTAGCTATTACGGTTCGTTCTCTACGTCCCGCTGATGGACGGACGGACGGACGGACGGACTGACAGACGGACAGCGGAGCCTTAGTAATAGGGTCCCGTTTGGCACCCTTCGGGTACGGTACCCTAAGAGAGACAAAATGAGCAAAGCCCAATATGCATACTTTACCACCCACAAGCTTGTAAGTCTTGTGACGTAACAGTGATTATTACCATAAAATAATACGACATACAACAAACAAACTTTATCTTGTGGTTTTCCTCCTTAGGGCTAATGTATGTGCATTTGTTTTACGAGTGTTATGTTGTTGCGTGGATGACAACTTGGAATATTACGGATGCTTCGAGGGAAAGTCGCAAGACTTTTGTGTGACAGCTTTTATAGATAAAATTTAAGTAGGTCGGTCTTCGAAGTAAGTAAGTTTTACTCATAACTTTTTAACGCTCACACATATTGTATGACTACATTTGACTAAGAGTCAGCGAAAAAAATCAGGTCAACACAGAACAAACTAAAAGCCTATCAGTTGTATTTAGAATGAAAGTAATATACGTATTACAGGAAAATTTAAACCCCTAGAGCCGTACATTTTGAACAAGAGACAAAATGTTAATATAATTTATCTACATGAAGGCTTTATTAATCCAGCTTTCGGGTACGAGGCTCGAATACGAAACGCCATACTGCAAATGACTCCCATGAAATTTAACAGCACGAGTATATTTTATTATTCATTTTATCGTTGACCATTTAATATGATTACGTTTTTGGTTCGCTGCTCAGTCGGGATTCTGGTCATCTAAATATATAATTGTGTTGAGTGACTGACTGACTGACTGATGATCAACGCAGAGCCCAAACCGTTAGGCCTAGAGGCATGAAACTTTTGCACAATGGTTGCTTTCATAACATAACTGAGCACTAAGAACGGATTTTCGAAAATTCGGACCAAAAGGGGGTCAAAAACGTAATTATACATAATTGTACTGCGGAAAGCGGTCAAGGTGTGCCAATTAGGTAGATCGTGGGATCCGCGTTTCCGTCTATAATATCAATAAACGAATCACTAAAAGTGTTGCATCAGAGCAACTTTATTTTTATTAACTCAGTACATTTCGGGCCTAGCGCTCAGCTGCTCTGTATGGTGGAGTGAAAAATAAAGTTGTTCTGATCAAGTCGGTCCCATATTAAAAGTTGTTCAGAATTATGTCCTTCAGAACCTTCTTTCGGCTTGTACACCCCTTTCTGTTACATGCTGTATAATCTGTTTTTTTAGTATTTTTTGTAACAGCGGCGGCAACAGATAATCATCTGTGAAAATTTCAACTCTCTAGCTATCACGGTTCATGAGATACAGCCTGGTGATAGACGGACAGACAGACGGACAGCGGAGGCTTAGTAATAGGGTCCCGTTTGGCACCCTTCGGAAACCCTGGAAAAACACCTTACGCAACCCCAAGCCAAAAAGCGCACGGTATTTTTCCCTCCCCGCATTTAGACCGCGTCGATGCAAATCTATACAAATGGCGGGTATTAGTTGCGATCTTGCGATCCAGCCTCGGGACACCTTCGAATGTCAAATGAAGAGGAACCGTCGACCGCGGGACCCTGCGGATAAATCTTACGAGAAGACAGCCGCGATAGTTGTAGCTGACACCAGGACATTAAACAGGGTGCTCCAACTCCGAGACGCTGGTCAAAGGCTACAATTAGCTAACAGAGCAATTAACGCCTTCAGCTAATTACGTGCCTGTATCAGCTAATCACAAGCCGCTATTTTGAATTGATCATCGATTAGTTTGTCTCGGCAATTCGATTACTTCAGTCCATGCAGTCCGCTCTACCCAGCAATGTACCCTCGTTGTTTCTACTAGGAATGATAGGATATGACAGGCTGGATGTGAGCAGGCATATAGCCCTGGTCATCTATGTGTGTGGGAAGTATTTCGGGGTAGATCGCCCAATCCGAGATTCTTGGTATTTGCCTGAAAGTCCCCAATACGCACCTTAGACAAGCGCCCCGTAATCAATTATTTTCTCTTCCACTGTGCAGAACTAACATAATTATAAAAAATCCCCATTAACTGCCCTCCGCACTTTAAATTATATTGCAATAGCAATTGACATATTTAATTGTTCACTGGCAAAGTTCCAAGAAAATGCTTATAATTATTTGACTAAATGACTGATTTAAATTTTATTGTATTGACAAGTAATAAGAATAGGTATAATTAGGATGTGATGGTGATATTTTTATAGTTACGAATAAATCTACATAGTTGGTATTCTTGTGATAATTACTTGTTACAATTGTGTCGTAAGTACTTGTAAGTCAGATGATATTTACTTAATAATAATATTGGTACAAAATTTAAACTTAATTTACTGTGTATAAGACCTAGCAATGTGTGTGCCTGTACAGAAAGGTTGTTTTTAATAGCTTCAATATATATGATATTGAATTGGGTCAGACACCTATAATGATATCACGAATTGTTATTGTAATGAATAAATAAATGTAAGGTAAGGTCATCAGTTTAAGAAAACTAACATAATTATGTTTTTGTTTGTTTATGATATGAGATCTGTTTGAATATTTTGACTGCTCACATAGATCTGAAGCCGACTGTACATAATGCAATTAATTAATCCAGACATCCGTTTTATTTTTCCGGCTACCAGTTAACCTCTGCACTGCACTGCCATCCCGCTGCCTTTCATAATAGACAATATAATTAACTCCATTGTATTTTTATCGGTAATCCGGACAGCATCTGCATTGCAGGATCCGCAGCCGATGCATGCCAATGACCCAGTTTGTGGAACATCACCCTGTAGCTCGTGTTGCGAGGGGATAAGGGCGATAGCTGGATAGCAATATTAGATTGGTTTACGGAGAATCGGAGCTATGATAGAAGGCGTGTTGCTTTATTGATGACACCCGTAACAGATTTGTTAATAATGAAGTGTAGCATTTGTAGACAAAAGGGAATGAAGGTCTCAGATTGCTTTCAGACGATGAGCTAGCTACTGTGGTTTTTAGGTTTTATCCTTCCTTCGCCCTTCCTTTTGGCCTTTCCCCGTCTTTATTGAGAGAATTTTGTAGTATATGTTTTATATTACAATATCCAAAACTACGACATCTAACAACAACTAAGAATATGATTTATTTAATGCACGTTGTACAGTTGAACATAACATAGCATAACTTTCTGTGTATTATCTTATCCTAAGTATCAATTTCACTGTGTTTATGAGTTGCCAAAATTTTACCCGGCGCCACCCAAAGTTCACAAGTTACTAGGTAAAGTAGGTAACAGATTCCTTTGAACTTAAAAGCATAGTTTTACATCCATTTATCTAGATCGTGTACTCGCGAGCTTCCATAAAAAAAGCGTTAACGTTTTCCACCCCCTAAACCTTGTCCGATTTTCACAATTTTTTACATGTTTGAGATACTATGGAAAACTATGCTCGTACGTTTTGATTTTTTTGAAATATTAGATATTTTAGGAAATATTGGAACTTATATTTTTATATGGACTGGGTTATGTTCTTATATTTCCTAAAATATCTAATATTTCAAAAAAATCAAAACGTACGAGCATAGTTTTCCATAGTATCTCAAACATGTAAAAAATATGTGAAAATCGGACAAGGTTTAGGGGGTGGAAAACGTTAACGCTTTTTGTATGGAAGCTCGCGAGTACACGATCCTCTTAATACTTAAAACATTGGTAAGATAAAAATCGGAGATATAAAACGTATTGATTGACAAATGACACCCGAACAAAAGCTAATTGAAAACCAATACCAAAGTAATATGTAGCTCGTAGCAGGTTCGTAGCAGCGGTCATCAGCGCTACGTCATCCGCTACGGCGCTACGCCCTACACAGGTGTCTGTAGTTCGTAGTCAGAGACCGTTGAAGTGTAGTCGCCAGCAAACGCGAGTTATTAATTTTCTGTTTTTCTCGTTCGATATTTGAAAACACGAGTTAATTATTAGTCATATTTTTGCGATCGCTTCTTTGAAAGTGATTTATGGGAGGTATGAGAGCCAAGTTTTGGATTCGGTTTTTTATATCAGTCGGTAGAGTAAAATAAATGTGGAGATGACTTCTTTTCTTCAGATGGATTTAGGAGTAAAATGTCGAAGGCTACTAATGAAGGAGAGATCTGTGGTGAAGTCTGTGATTCTTATTTTGCTGGTCTCGACGTTAATTTCAGTCAATGGTAAGTAGCACTATTTATTTTAATTTTATTGCACATTTTTTAAGTTAGTATACTTGATGTTCATAATTATGCTCTGCAGAGTTTTACATAAAAGTGAAATAATATTGTAAATTCTGATTAAGTTTCAAACAACTTTTATCCAGTACTATTTGCGTAGATAGTCATATTTGAAAAACCAACTCCGCACATATATCCCAATTGCGATGTTTCCGAATGCTACAATTTCAGAGCTCACTTTAGAGTGCAAAAATAAAATTTACGCGAATAAAAATTGGCGAACGTTCACTTTGCTAGCACGTCGCAAATATTATTGGATACTTTATTGATTTCCGCGCATTACCAAATTTCAAAGAAGTCGGACGAAAATATTCAAAATATGGTCCATACGAGGTAATATAATATTTATGAGGTTCGTTGGGCGTTCCGGCCTTGGCAACAGATGCGGGCCTCCATATGCCTCCCAGTTGTGTCGTACGTATGCGACACCTGGGGTTTCACAGACAATTTAATACAATAAACAGAATTTCGTTTCTTATCCCCTCGTCAGGGTAAATAGCCGCTACGGTACAGGCACATAACAATTAAAATCTAATTGTTATATATAAACTTTCTACCCACTGAGATAGTGTACGATCACTGGCCCCACACCCCTCCATCATCCCGCACTGAGCCACCAGCGTATGTATTTCTAAAGTAAATGTAGCCCATTAATGTCCCCACCGAGGGGCACAGGCCTTTACCCGGATCCGAGTAAGATTGAGCCATACTCCACCACGCTGGCTCAGTGCGGGTTGGTGGAGGGGTTTTTTACGACTACTACATACTACGAAGTAGTGATAGTATAGCCGGGAACTACAGCTTAACGTGCCATCCGAAACACGGAGTGTCCGATAATGTACTTAAGACAAATTAATCATCTCATAGGTGCATAGTCAGCACCGGGATCCGAACCTGCATCTCCTGCGTGAGAAGCAAGGTGAAAATATGTATATGTATTTCTATTATATTTTATTATATTCTATCCGACTAGAGGCCCGTTCCCTTGGTGGGGACATAAATGGGCTACATACATACGTACCACGACCAGCAATAATGTCTTCTTACGGCTCTAGGGAGTCTGTCTTTCATTACCAACTCCATAAGCAATATATTGGTCGTGAACATACAATTGCAGCATAACTCTGAATAATCAACACTGTAGCAGCGCGAGCGGTCTGAAATTGTAAATAAATTATATCTGTTGCCGCCATTTGGATAAATTAGGCACTTCATAAAAGACCCGTGCCGTGAACTAAGGGCCGGAATTTAATAAAATGGCTAAAGGTCCGTCGGGCAAGTAATTAAACGAAACGTTTGAGTTCCTTAATTGTTCCTAGGGAAATGATTAATGTTTATTCATAGGCTTCATATTTCAGCTAAATAACCCGAGCTATGCTCATCTTGCCTAACTACAGGTTTGACTCTAAATTCGTATTTCGGGTAAGATAATAATGAACGAAATCTTCCAAAATTAAGTACCTAGTACCTGTTGCTGTTAGTAGCTGTTGCGTTAACGCCACCTTGTTGGAATTCGAATCAAATGGTCGACTCTTGGCTAGGTTGTTAGATGTTTTCAACGATGTTTTATTAAAATCAGAAGGTATTAAACAGAAAATCAATCTTTAATTACTTCCCAGGATTTGGGGCAAGTGCCTGATTGAACGATACGGCTACAACATCTCCACCAACGCCAAATATAACCAGGGCCGCGTCCTGACGTCGTCAATACGTAATGTAATAATGAATGTTTGTTGGTGTATGTAGGTGAGGTGGTCGGTGGAGGAAGAGTTATTGCTTGTTTTACCTCAATACGTCGGGAAGTGACGGGGCTGACCCCGATGGAAATATCAAGCGCGGAATAGGGAACCTAAGTTTGTATAGCCATAGCCAAGCTTTCTTACTTTGATGCAGTTGCTCGTTTACCGGTTATTATTAACACTATAGTCAAAACTTTAACATGAACGAAGTGCATGAATTAGAATTAGAACGATCTGCCGTTTAGAACCGTCTGTGACAGACAGACAGACATTTTATCGATTTCGGATCGTTCCCTTTGTTCGTGCTATAAGACGCGTTGCGTGCCTCATGATGATTTTAAGTCAACGGAAAGTACACTTTAGGTTTTGATTGATACCTTACGAATATTAAACTATTTCAGCAAAATTGAGACGTAAGTACATGGTAGTATCTTTCAATTGCTTTGACCTTTATACTTACGTATGTCCACAACTTCATCAAAATAACAATGTCATGTACTTAACCGATATTAATTTCAACTTGATCCTCCGTTCTTGAGACGGAAGGTCTTGCCTGACAGACGCACAGACGGACACGAAGTGATGCTATTAGGATTCTTTTCTTACGTTTAATATAAGGTACGGAACCCTTAAGACACACTATAGTCCGTGAATGATCCCGTCATTTATTTTTTGCATAAAACTGCCAAGGTATATATGACGAGGTTGGTTGGACACCCCGCGCCCGCTGAACACAGGCTGGTGATCGGTCCTCTATTGTGACTACTTCACCCAAGGTCTAAGTAAAATAAAGTATAATTCAAAGGCAGATAAATCACGATCCAATGAATACCTACTTAGATTTGAGACCACGAATGTGAGGGAAACTAATCAGCTATTCAACCTCCTGTGGGTGAGATAGCCACAAAAGCCAGGAACCGCGCAGTCGGAAGATTAATTAATCTTTCGCCGGAAGACAGTCTGGTCATAAATCCACAAGTAACATTTGTATTTAATCACTTCATGAACATACGTGTAAGTTGTGTATCTAACCTATATATCTGTGGTACTATACACGAAGACCGTATTAGACTGTTGAAATCATAGTCGATTGGTAACTAATTTTCTCATTTGTGATCGTGGAGAGAACATTATGGTACCCAACTACCCATGTCTAGGTAGCAGGGCAGGTTATGCTATTCTTAATTCAACTCAAGAAATAGTTTAGTAGTAATGCAATTTTATAATATACATAACTAGTAAGTAACCTGTCTAAATTATATCTCTATCTAAATCCACATGTTTCTGATTATGAAGGTATCTATCATGATGAGTTTTTAGGTAGGAATGAAACGTAGGCCGTTAAATTATAACAAATGGTATAACAAGTAAAACAAATCGTTATTTTCATAATTAATTTCTAATACCCATAAAGTGTGGTGTAGTCTGACGCCGAGCCCTGACTCCACGTACAATTTAGGGCAATGGGTAGGCGCGGCAATCATAAGTTACAAACTAAATTGAGGTATATCTGTATCGTATCGAGGTTATTGGGTTATGCGCCAAGAAAAGTTTTAGGATAGGTTATATCGCTGACGCGATGTGTTATTTGATGTGTCTGGTGTATTAAATTTTATTATCGATAGCTTGAGTTGCATGAAAACTGAGGCTGTAATTTTACTGCCAATCAAGGCCAGCTTATCTTAAAATAGTAACTATAGAAGTAATAGTACTTAATAGTTTCAGCTCATTTAAGACAGCATCCATCGGATGGGTGGGAGAGTATTTTATAATCCTCAGCAATCAATCTTTCTCATCCTAACTTATTTCTAATGCTACGAGTATAAGCTCGCCTTATACACTAAATATTTCTTGATGTATGTAATTGTTTGTATATTAAACATTGAATTATGATAAAGCAAGCTTATACTCAGCAGTGGGCGGAAACAAGCTGCCGATGATGAAGCTTCTTTAAGGCTAGCAATACGTAGCAATTATTTATCCTTTCCTTCCTGGGTTTGCTGGAAGAAATCTCTCGATAGAGATAAGCTCGCCTTTGTACATGTCATTTCCATTTTTAATTGTCATAATGTATTTTTTGTGTGCAATAAAGTATAAAGTAAGTAAGTAAGTAAGTAGACACGTATCTCTAGAATGTTCCGTGTCGTTCCCTAGCCACCCCAACCGAGACGAGCGCAGAGCCGCGCCGCTGCTACTGGTGCGGGCCGCTAGCGGAACAGGTGCACCGCAGCCCCCGCGCGCCGGCCTGCGCCGACAGCGACCAGTGGACCGCCTGCGAGCCCGGCTACCGACACTGCGCGGTCGTGGCCGTCGCCCCACGTATGTGCTCCTAGTACATGTAGGACATTGAAATAAACCTAGGACGTAATAAATGTAGGACGGTAATGTCGCCTCGCCATCGCCACTGAGGCAGGCTTCGGATTTTGTAGTGTTAGTACCTTTATTGTCCGTGGTCCCTGTCTTAGGGAAGCTTTGGATTCGAGTAGGGGCGAGTGGAGCGTCAGGGTCGCTGCTGCTGGTGTGGCCACTGCACGATGTTTGTAGTCTTAGTAAATGTAGCCTTAGTGGCTGAGTGCAGATTTGATTAAGTGTCAAGCTCCAATTATTACTACCTACCTGTTTATCAAGCTGCCCTATTACGATGTCGTCGGTCGCTACAGCTCTAATAATGGCAATATTTTTACATACTGGCCCCCCCTTTACTTGAAATAAACCTACATTGGTTATTCACTGTACCTATCTAACCTCTGAATAAACTTACAGCTTACGTGGAGTCGCGGTTCTGCGTCAAAATGTATCAGGACGAATGCTACACAGCATACTGCAATTCAACGAACACTTGGAAGATGACGTGCCCATGTCGCGGCGACCTCTGCAACGGACCCAACTCACAGCGAGAAGCCGATGCCTTCGCAATACTCAGCAAACTAGTCGTCAAGATCAAGAAACGGTTCATACAAGAAAGCAATGAGCATACAGGTATCGTCAACAATGCTACTGCAAATAACCAGCTATATCCTCAGGGTACCCAAAATGATTCAGAAGAAAAGCCTGCTAAAGATTCCCTCATAGAGAGAAATGTTAAGCCAACAGGAGAATCCAAAAGTGAAACAGAGGATATAATGCATAGTAATGAAATTAAAGGAATCGAGGATGCTAAAGTTGAAATTCATATACCAGTAGATACCAAACTTGCACCCAAAGATGAGGTAGATAAGATAGAAATGCCACAAGTAGCAATTGAAGTGACCACTGCAGAAATAGCCACCCATGAACCGATTAAAACTATAATAACAATCATGAATGACGATAGACAGTCGGTTAGCAATGTAAAGGTTACAGAACGAATGCCGGCTGCTGAGTCTTTGCAGCAAGGTGCTAACTCACCTGCTGTAGAAGTAAACCCTACCGAAGCAACAACCATGGAAATTACCACGATGACCATGCCTATGACAACTGATGCAGGCATGCCTATGGAAACCACAAGTAAACCAAAAAATGGTAAGAATTCGTCTGGTGAAATAACTTGCAATATTATAGACGTAATTTTCAGCTTAGTAGTCGTAAAATTGACCGTCTAATGATATTTCTAGTCGTCTATTCAGTAGTTTAACCTAACCTAACCGCATGTAAAATGTTGATCTCTGTGTTATTAAAGTAGCTTTAATTTTCTATCGGAAAATTTTGACCTATTGAGCGTTCGTAGTGTTCAGTATTGTGATATTAGTTTACATGGTTTGCGAATAAAGAGCAGTATTATAATTTGGTTTTATTTACAGTATACTTAAAAATAGTATTTACATTCAGATTTTATTCAAACATAAAGTCGTATTCCTTAGAAAGTTGCCTGGCAGATCCTTTCGCTTCTAAACTTTTAGAACCTTGAGCGTATGCTTCTGTCATATCAGAATCAAACGGTTTCTTTGCTTTTAAAATTTTAGGCACTGGTCCGTAATAGTCGTATGTAGGTGGTGGAGCTATCTCGTTAGAAACATTCCCATAATTCCTTTTTTCTGGCTTTCTTTCAGCTTCCACGATATCATCATCATCGTCACTTAATTCGTTAACGATAGGCGTGGGCTCAGATGTGTCTGAGGTGACAAAGTTTCTATATTTTACGACTGGTTTATCTTTCTTACTTGTAAAATAAAGGCCTTTTTCTTCTGTCAACTCGCCAATATTGGGTGGGGGTGGAGTCTTTGGTCTTGGTCTGACATCTGCCCAACTTTTTGGTCTAGAGGATTCGCCTGAGCTTGAAATAATTTCTCCTTTGTCATTAAAAATGGACTGGGCTCTTTGACTGCCACCATCCCTGGGAGGTGCGAATTCCTTAACACGTCTTTGCCTTTGTTGTTCCACGTATTCTTCTTGTGTCATCTCTCTGAACTTCTTTTTGTCGTCGACTCCTTCTTTGCCGACGTCCCAGTCGCGAATGTATTCGTCGCGAAGCTTCTGCCTCTCCTTTTCTTCTTCTTCTTTCTTCTTTTGCTCTTCTTCTTTGGCTTTGGTATCGGCTTCGTTCTTCTTCTGTGACAAGAACTCTAGAAGATGTTTCGTAAACTCCTTTTGGGTGTCTGTAAATTTAAGCAAGTAATTAAGATTTTTTGGTAGTATGTTGTGTGGTGTTGCGAGTTGCACACAACCGAGAGTTAAGTGGGGTGTATATAAGGAGGGCTTTATTCCAAATAGGGTACCCGAACAGTCTGATTGATGATGATGATGATGATTACCTTCAGGGTCCTCAGCCGGCAGCCCAGCGCGCAGTCTCCTCCGAGCCTTCGCTGCGGCAACTCGCGCCGCTATCAACTCTTCCCTTTTCTTCCTTTTCTGTTCTGCTTCCTGATAGAAAATATAAAGTAATTGCTAACTGACTCTTCACATTTAATGTCAAGACTCGCTCACCGACTGGGATGAGAACACCGGGTGGAAGAAGTAACTCTTAACTTCCTCCTGCATGCATTTTATCTATTATTCATATAGAGATTGGTGTGTAAGTTGGTGGCGATTATTTACTCCAGGAATATCTTTTAACTTTGGTAACCTTTTTTTCCGGGAAACCGCCTATATATTTTTAAATAATGTCATGAATTATCGACTAACGGCCGCTGTTGAAATGTAAAATTTTCACCTATAAATGTTCAACAAGAAGTAGGTGTACTAAATTGGTATGTAGGCCGGCCCTGATTAATAGGTAGCAGACCGTAAAGTGAGTGGAAATATTATTGAAAACGAACTAATTATATCTCTAAGTGCGGATAGCAGTGATGACGATGACAAACAACTCTTCTGTTAGTTCAACGGAATAAACAATTTCGATTCATTCAGATTGTTTTGGTAACATCCCTAGTATTTAAAAAGTGGATGTTATGAAGTTTTAGGTTAGCTGTCAAGTTGCTTCTAAGCATGGATAGAGTATAACAGAGAAGTTCGTCATGAATGACCTGTTGAGCCGTGAGCGTCTCCCGGCGCAGTCTGGTCAGCTCTTCCATCTGCTTGCGCCGCTCCGCCTCGTCCGTGCTGAACGAGTAGTACCCGACGCCGTGGATGCGCGCCTCTGTAGTAAACCACATACAGTTATAAATAATTGACACATTTAAAATCATCGTTCAAGTGCGAGTGGGACTCTCACGCGAAGTGTTTCGGACCATCGTGCGTAATGAATTGAGCAGACCACTACTTTTTACTACCCGATTTGGGTTATGACCTTATTATGGTATGGTCCGCTCATCAGTGGGTAATTAATTTATAATGATCCCTTAAGAGGACAAAATTATGGCAAAGAAGGACTCCTAGATTTGCAGGAATACACTTTGTGCCGCACAATGTTACGTGTCATAATATACAAATACGAACAGACTTATATTATAACACAGTGAGAGTTTACCGTCAAACAAGACATCCTGGTAGTGTATGTCTCTGTCCTGCCCCACCAGCTCTTGTTCCTTTTGCTCCCACTTGGCGCGGAGACTCTGCAGATAGTCGTTCGTCTTCTGCACCAGCAAGGGTTTCTCTGCTGGCGGTCGCTCCTGAAATAATCATGAAAGTTGGAAATGTAAATAAACATAGCGTAAGATTTCCCTACGACTAGACTCGCCGAAACCGCGACCGATGGAAAAGACTGGAAGAGGCCTTTGCCCATATATGGGCGACCAAATAATATTATACTAAAATAAATAATTAATAACAACCAAATTAATTATACTAATTAATATAATATCAAATGCTTGTTTTGTGTTACTATTATTATTATTATATTATTATATTTAGCCTATATCATCCCACTGCTGGGCAAAGGCCTCTCTTTATGTTACAGATAAATAAAATTGATATGTTTAACCAACTTACTTAAAATTACACAAATACTATTAATAATACAAATTATGCATGTAATTATTCTTAACTTTTTGGAATAAAGGCTATCTTATCTTAAAAGATTTCCCTATGCGAGGCTGTGTGCTTGGACACGAACGGTACCGACTTCTTCAGGTCATCGTAATGGGAAAGGTAGAGGGGAAGACGACCTTACTGGCGTAGCGGTTGTGCATCTGCCTACCATGCGAGAGGTCCCGGGTTCGAATCCCGGCTGGGGACAAAAAAAAAGCCTGGTCTTGGATGTTTACATGTTTGTGATGTCGCTGTTTCTGGTTCCGGTTGTTCTGTGGAGCCAGAAGCAATGTATGTGCCTGATGTAAAAATGTAAAAAAGACGCAGAAGGCAGAAGGAGGAAGTTGTGACTCCGCACCACAGAATGGACGGGAGTGGCCCTAGAGTGGAGTAGAACAGCTGATGCGCTTGGCGAAGAACGGAGAGGAGTATGAAGAGCTGGTCACCGACCTCCAGCAGTGGAGAGGCACCTCAAGAAGATTTCCCATACGGTTGGCAGAAGCACAACTGTGCCCACTTTTAGCCAGCTTTTCAATACTTACTCTATTACAAAATATAAATGTAAATGTAGACCATTAATATCCCCACTGAGGGGAATCGGCCACCTTTATTCAATTTAAAGAATTAATTATTATCTACGTCATGCCATCCCATACAAATTAGAGTTAGTAACCCTTCGTAAAAAAAGAGATGGCGTGAGGAGTAAGATTTGTACTTTATACGCCATGGTTTCAGTTAACATACTTCTAGGTGGCGCTAATCTTAGAATAAATCCTATATATCTTAGCGCCATCTCGTAGTATTTGCAATTTTTCGATGGTGCTGCATCAAGCGATAATGGCCTCGAACTAAATAAGCTTCCGTAGCATCTCAGTTTACGCCGATGTCATATTTTGTTCTAGGTGGTCTATCTGTATTAGGTAGTATAATTTTATAGTATGTATCTGTGGTCATGCTTAGAACATGTCAATCCACTGGTTAGCAAAGGCCCGCACGGGTCTTGTGCCAACCACATCCAACGAGATCACGTCATCAACTTAATAAATAACGAGCTGACAAACTTATTAGTTAATAAGTTGATGTCGTGATCTCAGAGTAAAGCTGGGATTTGAAGCAGGGACCTCTCACTTGGGAAGAGCAGCGTCACACAGAGATGGCCAAGTTATTATATTTGTCTATCAACCTTTACAGGGTGTAACAGAAGGGTGTAGTCATATTTTAGGGGTTTGTTAGAGAGACAATACTGAGCAACTTTTACTATGAAACCGGTTTGATCAGAGCAACTTTATTTTTCATTGCTCCATACGTTTTGGTCCGGGTGGACAGCTGATTTGTATATAGAGAAGTGAAAACTAAGTTCAAATCGGTTTCATAGTGAAAGTTGCTCAGAATTATTTCCCTAACAACCCCCTAAAATATCACTACACCTTTCTGTTACACCCTTTATAATAATATAATAAATGGACAACTCACCGCAGTGAGTTCCCGCGCACTGTTCTCAGTAGTATCATGGATAACTCACCGCAGTGAGTTCCCGCGCACTGTTCTCAGTAGTATCATGGACAACTCACCGCAGTGAGTTCCCGCGCACTGTTCTCAGTAGTATCATGGACAACTCACCGCAGTGAGTTCCCGCGCACTGTTCTCAGTAGTATCATGGACAACTCACCGCAGTGAGTTCCCGCGCACTGTTCTCAGTAGTATCATGGACAACTCACCGCAGTGAGTTCCCGCGCACTGTTCTCAGTAGTATCATGGACAACTCACCGCAGTGAGTTCCCGCGCACTGTTCTCAGTAGTATCATGGACAACTCACCGCAGTGAGTTCCCGCGCACTGTTCTCAGTAGTATCATGGACAACTCACCGCAGTGAGTTCCCGCGCACTGTTCTCAGTAGTATCATGGACAACTCACCGCAGTGAGTTCCCGCGCACTGTTCTCAGTAGTATCATGGACAACTCACCGCAGTGAGTTCCCGCGCACTGTTCTCAGTAGTATCATGGACAACTCACCGCAGTGAGTTCCCGCGCACTGTTCTCAGTAGTATCATGGACAACTCACCGCAGTGAGTTCCCGCGCACTGTTCTCAGTAGTATCATGGACAACTCACCGCAGTGAGTTCCCGCGCACTGTTCTCAGTAGTATCATGGACAACTCACCGCAGTGAGTTCCCGCGCACTGTTCTCAGTAGTATCATGGACAACTCACCGCAGTGAGTTCCCGCGCACTGTTCTCAGTAGTATCATGGACAACTCACCGCAGTGAGTTCCCGCGCACTGTTCTCAGTAGTATCATGGACAACTCACCGCAGTGAGTTCCCGCGCACTGTTCTCAGTAGTATCATGGACAACTCACCGCAGTGAGTTCCCGCGCACTGTTCTCAGTAGTATCATGGACAACTCACCGCAGTGAGTTCCCGCGCACTGTTCTCAGTAGTATCATGGACAACTCACCGCAGTGAGTTCCCGCGCACTGTTCTCAGTAGTATCATGGACAACTCACCGCAGTGAGTTCCCGCGCACTGTTCTCAGTAGTATCATGGACAACTCACCGCAGTGAGTTCCCGCGCACTGTTCTCAGTAGTATCAGTGTTTTCCTTGTCCCTAGTGATGATCTTCATCAAGTTGTCATCCTTCTCCTGGTAGAGTCGCAGGTCGCTCTTGAGACACGTGCGTGTCCGCCCGAGGCAGTCGGTGAACTCCGTCCTGGGATGACAATTACACACTGAAATTCTTTGTTCCAGAGATTCGTGTTCCAAACCTTGAGTAGTCAAAACTAAATACGCAAAATTTTGCTGTGTTACACAGACAGACAGACAGTTAAATTTTGCGTATATTGTGCTACATACACACATACTTTTTTCTCGCAAGAGGGGACATCTACTTGCTATGATCCTGGCATACATATTTTTTTCTTTTTTAGGGTACCGCAGAGACTAAAGACATCTACTTGCTATGATCCTGGCATACATATTTTTTTCATTTTTAGGGTACCGTACTCGAAGGGTGCCAAACGGGACCCTATTACTAAGCCCATGCAGTCCGTCTGTCCGTCATCGGGTCCTACAGCACGAACCGTAATAGCTAGAAAGTTGAAATTTTTACAGAATGTGTATGTATAGGTATATGTTGCCGCAACAACAACAAATACTGAAATACGAGAGATATCATAAATTAAAGGGGGTCCCCATACAAGAGACTTGTTTTGTTACACCCACGCGTTTTGTATTGGTGCTCCTAAACGGGCCAGGTTTTGCTGCAATATGTATCCGGCAACTACTGGTGTCCCTCTCTTACTCACATGTTAGAGAAAGACATCAATAGTTGCCGGCCACATATTCACACCTTCGCCTGCTCATCTAATTCTGCCATCCTAGTTCCTGCAGTAGCTGGAGTAGGAGGCCTGGGTGTTCAAGGAGCTCATGGGTCGTTGTTGTCTCTCCCAGAATAGCCATCCTGGTTTCAATTATGGATGGACCGGGCCTCAGCGAGCAGCATTGGGGAATCACTAGATATCAGAGACCTAGTGTCAACTCACCGGCGTCAGGCAACATAACGACCAAGCATTAAAGTGCATAAAGCAGATTCTTACTTGAATGAAACATCAGAATTAAAATAATTTATGTGTTAATTCTCGATTATTATGAATACAGGGTGTAACATAAAGGTGAAGTCAAATTTTAGGGGGTTGTTGGACATCATTCTGAGCAACTTTTACTACGAAACTGATTTGATCAGAGCAACTTTAATTTTTACTTTTCTAACAAATCAGCTGACCGCCCGGACTTAAATGTATGGAACAATGAAAAATGACACTTGACATTGGCAGAATCATGAAATAGATGGAAGCCATTATAACCAAAAATTTAAGTCTCTTCATGCATGAAGTACCCATAACCGGTGAGTTATGGGTACTTCTTATTTTTAAAGGACCTTCTTGGACGTCCCAACCAACAGTTCCATTCACTTCACTCACTCCTGCTGTGTGCAGCTATTTTATATTAACTACAATCATTGATAAAGTTCACTGTTTCTGCTGCAACTTCATAATCTAATTAGATGCACATAATTTTTGTGAGTATTTACAAATCACTCACCATTCGCTATCATCATCCTCAACACTCTGGTCCAGCCCCTCATCAGAGTCACGGACAGGACTTGGTTCCCGTCTTGAAGGCTCTTGTTTCTTGGAGCTGAAGTCTACAAGGAAGCTGCTGCTAAGCTGCGATGTGCCGGCACCATCTGCCAAGTGGTTGTAGAGCTCTGCTTTCTTTTCTAGTGCTGCCCTGAAGTGATGGGAAAGGCATGGAAAGACATGGAAGGAAAGAAATGGAGCATTATAATTAGGGAATCCAATCCCGCAAACGCGGGATCCCGCAAATGCGGGACTGAAAGTGTGGGTTGGGCATGCAGGATCCCGCAGGTCTGCGGGATTGAAAAAAATAACTGAAATACCATATTTTCCGATATTTTAGCCTTGTGCATGTATTTGAACACGCCCAATACCAATATTATGCTACTATTACAGGGGATTCCCACAACACGAGCCAGCATTATGTGCCTACGAGGCACGGGGATTACCCTAGCAGCATCGCAGCTACATCAATGTTGCCAATTTAGCGACATGGTCGCTAGAAATGGTGACTTTTGCCTAAGAACTAGCGACTGGGCGCTGGGTATATGTGCAATAAAAACAGATCCAATTTAAAGAATGATATGCTTAACATGTTATCCTTCCTTAGGATGAATTTGTATATAATTAAATTATGAATAAAATATATATCTTATTATTCTTTATTTTCAATAACACTTCATGAATTCATTTATTTAGTGACATTTAGGACAATTTAGGGCTATTTAGAGTAAAATCATAAAATATTTTGTCTATCCTGCAAATGCGGGATTGCGGGATTAGGATTTTGGTGCGGGATTGGATTCCCTAATTATAATGCTAACAAAAAGAAAATTTTCATGCCTCAGGTGTAAAGATGAATAATGAATAATAGCTAAGAAACTATGCCAATGTTACATTTCGGAACAACTATTGTTTTAAAAAGAACTTACTTGGACTTCCGACAAGCTTCCAATTCCTCAACATCAACCTCCTTCAACTTATCCTTGAACATAGGCTTTTCAGGATTATTAGCATCGTTGGCAGCTGACTTTGTGGGTTTGAAGTTTTCGAGCTTGTTTTGGGGAAGACGCTTCTTTTCGCTGACTTCCTCCTGTTTCTTTAGCAGTTCAGCTTTGAGGCTCAGCAACTGAAAAAAATGAGGTTGTGAATAGGTACACGCATTTATTTTGGCTTTGTTGAGAAAATCATATAACCCCTCTGTCTGACCCAAGTTCACAAAACACAAATGCACAAACCGTGGATCTATTGAACAGGATTTTCTTCGAGCTTTGTTCATACATATTGCGATTTGCAATCAAATCAAGCGCAAGACTATTGTATTAGGTGTATGTATTGTTTGTTACGCGGAACACAAAAAAAACACTATTTTTTGCTTTTTTGTGTTCCGTTCTCCGGTAAGTTTATATCTTTGGTTTTGGTTCCGCCGTGGTTATTTTGGGCCTTTACACTATATACGCTGTCGGCAGGGCCCTGTCTGACTCACTGTCTCTTTCTAGTCGTTCTATCATGAGTTGAGTGAGACGTCTATACAAATCGTGCCCTGCCGACAGCGTAACGTACGTAAAGTGGATCCATCCAACATAGGATGAACTCTGACACTTTGACACTGCGACTTTACTAGGCATGGGGATAGTGTCGATACAAATTATCGATATTCTAACTAAAGTTTCTGAATGTTTCAAGCAAATCAAACAAAAGGATGTTGTAACTTGTTTTTATTCTTGTTAAATCGATTCACAGCCCAAATCACCATCATTAAAGTCTGATTCGGACTCGCTGGAGCAGTCTTGTAGATTTATAATCAGTTCCTGGGTAGATTGGTCGAATCGTACGTCACGCTCCGGAGCGTCGCTCCCAATCTTCATCCATCATTTTTCTTGTTCTGTCGATGCCTTCAAAATTCTATATAATAGTTATACATATAGTTCCGAGTCAAGATCGATAACTTGTCTTACGATAAGTGTAGCACGTCACTATTTGCCAATAAAGTATGTTAATTATTGTCTCTATACCACAGAAGAGATAATAGTACTCTCTATACATCCGTTTAACCGTCGAAAAATACGATACTTCATAGGCGTGTTTTGACACTGACAGCTGTCAGAGATCATCATAGTTTGGATCGGTTGGGTCCACCCACATCAAATCGGTCAACTTTAAACCAATCGAGAAGAAGATGAAACTACCCCCGAAATGTCGGACATTATGGTAAAAAGGTCGGCGGCGGAGAATGGCAGCTAGCGTTCTAGTTATATAAAATGAAGATGGGACTTTGGTGTGTTGGCCACAGACCGTCCTGCATTTTTATATCTTGGATATGCTCTCCTTATTGTTATGAGGGGCCTTGGTTCTGAGCTGAGGCCATTGAGATAATATCAATGGCTGAGGCTCTCCTTCTCCTATTTAGTCTGTGGTGTATTGTAAACGTACTTTCTCGTCTGTGGTGTATTGTATGTTGGGGACCTGGGACTCATCCTCGCCTCGCCTGGGGATATAACCACAGAGCCTTAGCCAGGGGCCTTGGTTGGGTATGTTGTATGGGGGTCCGGAATTCACGACCCTGGTATTCGTGTACTTTGCAGTACGGGGCGGGGCCGTGTATTCCTTCCTTGGCCCGCTTTGCCGTGCTTTCCTCAGAACAATAACTGTGCTTTCCATCCATCCAGATCGGTGACTCTTTCTCGCACACAAATATTCCGAAGTGAGTGAGTGAACTCGACCGGTCTCGACTCTCGAGTCTCGGCCGAACACAACACAGCACAGAACACAATTACTCTGACGAGGAACACAGCGTCTCGGGCTGTACAGTCTGAGCTTAGTTCGAATAGCAGGTTAACCAACAAAAGTCGCCAATTTCTTTCTTTGTTTGTTGAGCGTTGGTACCCTTGATTTCGTAATTTTACATAGGTACTCATCAACTTCACTTTAATCATCTGGCAACCATCTCACTGGCCGTGACGATTTTTTTCCTGCTTTGCGACAAAGAACTTTTTGTGTACAAGCAAAAACCACAGGAATTAAACAGTGCTACACAGCGTAAAAATCAAAATATAATTAGTGTCTCTGGGGCGATCAAAACTAACACGCCTCTAATTCAACGTAAAGTGTGATAGACGTGAAATCAAAATGTCAACTCCAGCCAGAAGACGCCTGATGAGGGATTTCAAACGGTTTGTTTCTAGATATTCTAACCTTTTCGTAGCCCAAAAATGTTTGTCCAACACAAATATTCAGTCGGTATTGTGATAGTTGTTTGTTCCTAAAATGTCCCTGCTGATTCACTAATTACATCACGGTCGTTCCATCGATTTCTATCCATCTCCGAGAAGTTTCTTGCATTTTTGGGCCACGAACGGTATATTTGTAGAATGGGTTCATCCCGTTTATCATTCGCATTCGCAAGCCAACACATTATTGCTACGTCACATCACGGCTCTAGCTTCCACCAGTCTTTTGTACTTTCTATATCTAGGTTATATACCTATTTATATTTTTAGTAGCACGCCAAAACAACTGTATGAAGGTGACTCGTGCAATATCTCAATATCACGATTTCGTGAATGTAAGCGACATCTAATCTAGGTTAGGCAGATTAACCTACATTTTTCCTAGTAAATAATGTCAGATTACCTATATCCAAGTCTAAAAACTCCCAAAACTTACAATAAATATTGCTGTGTGTTATTTTTAGTTGTTAACATGACTCCATTGTAATCTCCTTATGTTTTGTTTGACACAGCCTACAAGAGGACCCACCCACCGGTGTGTCAGGCGCCCCTACTGATAACAATATTATGATCTGGAATGCTGTGATATTCGGACCACATGACACTCCCTTTGAGGATGGGACATTCAAGCTGACCATAGAATTCACAGAGGAATATCCCAACAAACCTCCAACAGTGCGGTTTGTGTCTAAAATGTTCCACCCTAATGTGTATGCTGATGGTGGGATCTGCTTAGACATCCTGCAGAATAGATGGAGTCCCACATATGATGTTTCTGCCATTCTAACTTCTATACAGGTATTTATATCATTGCTTTTAGTAAAACAAAATCCTGAACTATTTTCCATAGTCACAATTATAAGCAGCTCAGTTCAGATTAAAGACTATTAAATCTACTATATTACTATACTATGTAATCTATTATATTAATTAATAATTATGTTTCCTTTCTTTTTTCAGTCGTTACTAAGTGACCCCAATCCAAATTCACCAGCAAACTCTATGGCAGCTCAACTATACAAAGAAAACCGCAGGGAATATGAAAAACGGGTGAAAGCGTGTGTAGAACAATCTTTTATTGATTAGCAGGGTGCAACTGGACCTCGCATGTCGATGCTGAGCAGACACACCTGCCGAGCCCAAGCTGGACACTTCCTCCATATACATTCATTGGGACATGCAATAAATTTTACGAATGTAAGCCTTAACACATTATCTCCATACTATTTGTAATTGCTGTAAGAACTCTGGCCCGGAAAATCAACATGTCAATACAATCTAAAGCAATTTTAAAAGGGATAGGTTTACTAAAATTACATGCCAATTAGTATGTTTTACATTGTTAGTAGTAAAAGCTAGCATTAAACTAAAATCATTCACAAAAACATCACTAGTATTACCAATCAAAAACCATTGATATTAATATTAGCACTAATAGCGTCTATTACACTAGTGTGAACATTTCAAACTGCTTATATTATTGATGGATTTTGATTTCATTTTTAATTTATGTGCAATCAAACTTTTTAATTAATTAATAAAAATAGAATTCCATATAAAGCATAAATAATTAAATATGTCCAACTCTTTTTTACTGTTATCAGCTTTATTTGCGAACAATGATAAATCTTAATAAAAAGTCAGGCATAGACCTATTAGTAGCTATTACTTTACCCAAACATGGCACTGATGATAGCTTCAACTAATATTATCAAATTCCCAACACTCACAATCATTTATTTGGTATTGGTAAAATTTTGACATTGCTGTGGCAATTAACTCAAATGCATAAATAGATATTGGCTTTTTCTGTATTTATTTGTGTTACAGTCGGTAAATATAATGTATAGATATTGTATTTATTTTAAAAATAAACAGTGTTTACCTTGAAGAGTACAAGTATTTTAAATTATTACTGATATTATTTTGTATTGGACCCAAGCAATGAATTTGGTAGTTTATTTTATCATAGCATGTTGCTGCACTCAGACTTATGAATTCCACACAAAAGCACTGTCCCAATGAATTATCTCGTTTACGGTGGTGTAGCAGTGTTCCTGTTTTCTATAGGTACCTACCTAACAAAAAGTTGAAATGCAGAGACATTGTTCCAAGAACACAATATGTATAATATTTGTCTTATCTTCTAGTAAAATATTATTTTGGTTTTATACTTGTTTTTTTATTGTATTTTATTTTTCTTAAGATTATTTCAGGTTTTAATTGAATAAAGTAGATTATTTAATTACAAACAAATCATCCACTTTATTTTAACACATTTATTGAAAAGGGAATACAAATAAGTCAATATCAAAATATATTATGTATCGTTTACTGAGTGCTTAGCTCATAAATACAATATTTTAAGTACCTACCTAATTATAGATTTATTATTAGAGATGAAACGGATAGCTGTTATGCCGAATACCGGATAACCAGCCAACCTTGTGGCCGGATAGTCGGATATCCGGCCGAACATAGCCGATTGGCCACTCGTTATAAGCCGTAACGTCAAGGCATTTTACAGTTTGACCTTAGTAGCATTATGTATTCAGAAATAAGGTCTATGTTTCATCAAATCTATGGAGCTGTCAGGGAAATTACCATTTTGTGCGACTCATACACGAGCGAACGGTCCAAACGATCAGAAGGAGTTGGTTTTTTTTCGTCTGCTGACGATTATTTTAGGTTATGAAAAAACGTGATTTTGTAGTAGGTAGGTAAAAAAAAGTAAAGTAAATACGTAAGTACGTTTATTTCCAAAAAAAACAAGTCAGCAGAAGGGTTTCGGAAGGTATTTACAGTCTTCACAAAATAAAAGACCCGTTTTGACAGTTCACGCCCATGAAGTTGTAATGCGTAGGTAATAAAAGCCAACTGTTGCGTACAAGCAAAGCGTAGTTGCCTAGGAAAACCGCTTCTATTTCCTACGCGTTAGGGGTTAAAACTTCATGGGCGTGAACTGCTAAAACGGGCCTTTTATTTTGTGAAGACTAGAGGTATTTGTTCTGATTAGTGCCGAATAGCTTGTTGCCTTTTAATTAATGCAGAGAAATTGGTAGTTGGAAAATAAATTAATTCGTGAATTACTCACTCTTGGTGCACTTGGAGTTTCAGAAATAAGGGCTATGTTTTATCAAAATTTAATGTTGGAGCTGTTAGGGGAATTACCATTTTGCGGGACTTATACACGAGCGAACCGCCCAAACGATCGGGAGGAGTAGGGTGATTTCTGGCCTTTTCGTTAGCAAAGACTTTCATTTTAGGTTATGAAAAAATGTGATTTTGTATGTTTTTGTTTATTATTATTAGTGCTTAAAGCTTGTTGCCTCTTACTTAATTCAGAGAAATTGGTAGTTGGAGACTAAATGAATTCCTCATCATAACTCACCCTTGGTGCAGTTGGAGTGGGTAAGTATTAATTTCTTTGTTTTGTAATAAATAAACGGTCAAGTGCGAGTAGGACTCTTGCACCAAGGGTTCCAATCACACTTGGAGAGCGTTACACGTGCAATTAGGTTTTCACATAAAGAAACTAAAGTATGATGTCATCCATGTAAACCAAATTGAATATTTTTGTAGAAAGACAGTTTTTTGCAGTTTTCAGATTTTTTCCCTTTACTTGTGCTACTAAGTATAAGACCTTGCTTTGTGCGAAAGGAGATCATTCATGGTCCATACATTTTTGGGCCGGCCGGATACCGGATATTCGTTTCATCTCTAGTTATTATTATTTTATTTTATTTAAAACCCATGTAAAACATGCCACTATAATACGAATAGGTGTAATTATTACACTAAACAGTTATGAATTAACTATTACAATAGGTACTGTACAACAATTTTGAAATATCTATCACATTTTATTAGGTAGGGGTAGGTAGGTATCTACTTATATCCAAAGATAATGGGGTATGTGTGGATTCGACCAAATACGAAGTAACTAGGTAAGTACCTATGACAGGAATAATTTTACTCCTTGAATTTACTCTCTTTGGTCGAATGTCAATTAAGAATCACATTGGTGCATTTTCATAAGTTTGTGTGTTAGAATTAGACTGAGGAATTAGATAGAACCTGAGGATAGAACGGATAGAACACACACAAATAGATGTCTGTGTCACTATCAATACGTCTACTACTGTTGAGCACAGACGATAAATATGAATTGATGACATACAGGATGTTCGGCTGAACGTTTTACATAGAAAAATGGGAGGTAGGTGCGGTCATTTGCTACCTACCCAGGCCAAAAGATTTGGCCTAGGCCCCAAGGATTTTTTGGAATTTCGTCAGTTTCATACCTTCAACTCCTAATAACTTTTTTTCTGCGGGTAAATCTGTTTTTTTTATTAGAATCTCAATAATAGGCTTGTGGCCAAGGTAATCCAATAAATCTAGGAACAAGTCTTAAGTTGAAGAATATTGTACAAAATGGCTTGACATTCTCAGAATTGTGTATTTACAGCAGATATATTTTATAAAGTTAATTTTGTGCAAAAAAAGACAGCATTTGATGGCACTTTTACATGACGTCATTCTGTTGTTGTTTCATAGAACTCAGGAACAAAAGCTCCGTTTTGACAGTTCATAAAAAGTATCTATTTTGACTTGACAGGCCACAAGCCTATTGGTAGGTTCTTTTAAAATTAATATTTGTTGCAGGTCATTGCTCGAAACAAAGTTATAAAAATTCAAACGTGAAAAAAGAGTTTTTATTTCAATTGAAGCTTGACTTCGCGTTGCATTTAAAAAAAAACCTTAAAGTTATGGAAGAATTTTGATTTTCTAAAAACATCTCTAGAGTGTGAGCTTTATTTATTTATTTATTACTAGCTGACCCGGCAGACTTCGTACTGCCTCAATTTAATATGAACTTTATTGAATAGCAATAAAGTTCAAATTGACTAGAAAACGATTGACTCTAGAAAACGTTTGTATGGGAAATAGAAAAGGGCTGTTTTTAGGGTTTTCCCGGAAATTATTCGATTTTTTCTCGCCTTTTAAACCTTCCCTAGGCCTCCACGAACATTTCAAGACTAAGCTAAGATAAATCCGTTCAGCCGTTCTCGAGTTTTAGTGAGACTAACGAACAGCAATTCATTTTTATATATATAGATTAGACACGTCAACAGAATACATATTTTTACACTCAATCGAAATATTCAATGACAAATTCTGCTATATATTCCTTTTACAGACATGCACAACATTTGTAGATGTAGAGGAAATAGGGAATGACGAAAAAAAAGAAAAATAATCCCGCATTTAAACAAGATTTGCATCCCCCATCCCCCATTTAAAAAAGTTTTTTTACTGATGTTTGTAAAGATAACGACATTTTAATTGATCGTTTCATTACTAAATTCATTCAATTACCTTTGCATTAATAAATTTCGCAAAACCTTTAAACTTTTTACATAAGTAGAATTTCGTTGAAATGGTCCGGCTAGGTAAATAACAACGAATAACTTTGTTTACGACAAATCAAAATTTTTATTGACCATAAAATCATACATATTACTTAGTCAACGTCAATATAATATGAATATTTTTGTATACTACCGCCCGTTCGGAAGTTGTGGGGTTAGGGATGGAGCAAAGAAGGGCAAGAAACTCCCCGTATAATACCTCTTAAATTTATTATACCTCTTTTAAGATACCAAAGACAAAGATATCAAAGCAATCTTTTGGCCTCGGTAGGTAGCAAATGACCCCCCCCCCCCTCCCATTTTCTATGTAAAATCTTCTGCCGAACAACCTGTGTATCTGAGCTGTATATTGAGAAAGTGAAAAATTGAAAACGCAGTCGGGGTATTTGTATAATTCCACAGGTCTTCATAAAATAAAACATCAATTCTATACTATACACAATGGCTTTAGGTAAAACGATAAAACAATTTTACATTCAAACTCACAAACATGTAGATATTAGCGAACATTGGTATAGAGGTACACATCTTTATGAAGTTTCCCATTAGCATTGAAGTAAAGTAGGTAAGTAGGTACATATAGGTGCATGCTTGGTTTACTAGAGTAGGTACCTAACTAACTTAAACGCTTACCGGTTTATTGAAACGGTACAATGGGGCCAATTCTCTAGGGCACACACACTAAAATTACTTGACAGTTATTAGCTCCGACGCTCTTACGCGGTTGCCATAGATTTCATTTTCGAACTCACTTTTGAATTAGTTCATCAGTACATTAAAATAATTCAAAAATAAGTTTGAAAATGGAATCTATGGCGACCTCATAAGAGCTGTCGGACTTAATATTGGGGCCAATTCTCTAGGACACACTCACTAAAATTACTTGACAATATTAGCTCCGACGCTCTTACGCTGTTGCCATAGATTCCATTTTCGAACTCACTTTTGAATTAGTTCATCAGTACATTAAAATAATTCAAAAGTCAGTTCGAAAATGGAATCTATGGCATCCGCATAAGAGCTGTCTAACTTAATATTGTCAAGTAATTTTAGTCAGTGTAACCTAGAGAATCGACCACATTGTCAACTAATTTTAGTAAGTGTAACCTAGAGAATCGGCCACAGGTATTTAGTTTAAAGTAATAGCCTGGAAAACCATGCATCTACCAGTGGCTTATCGACGAATACAAAATGTTTTAAAGCTTCTTCTTTGTCGGTCCTCAATGCTGAGGATCGTGACCGCATGCTCTCCTCCGTTGCTGACGGTTTACGGAAATTTTAGCATCAGAAACAAATGACAATCCTGACCTGACCTGAGATTCTCGGTACCGTCGAGTTTATTAATACATATATGACCAAATCCAAGGACATGGAAGGGTACATAATCTGCTCAGATATTATGTACCATTCCATGTAGGTACATTTATATTTGAAGCCTCCTTGGATTTGCTCATATACAGGGTGTAACAGAAAGGTGTAGTCATATTTTAGGGGGTTGTTAGGGATATTATTCTGAGAAACTTTCACTATGAAACCAATTTAAATTTTCACCTCTCTATACAAATCAGCTGACCGCCCGGACCAAAACGTATGGAGCAATGAAAAATAAAGTTGCTCTGATGAAATCGGTTTCATAGTGAAAGTTGCTCAGAATAGTCTCCCTAACTATGACTATATACTAAATATGACTACCCCCTGTATTAATGAACTCGACTGTACAATGGATTTCATTTTAACAATCTGGCCTGATTTTGGGATCGTCAAACGTAATTAATACCTAGTACATAGGTACACCCACGGTACACCAGTTAAATCAGATGAGTAGGATAGACAAGACAGTACTACTACTGCATCTGGTAGCTTTGCTTAAATCCTAAATTACATTCACCTTGTCTTCAAATCCTCTCTCAACTTGTATTGCAATAATTCCATACAGACAGTAGCATCTTCCGCACTGTCGTGACCATCTACAGAATTCTGAATAATCTTTTTGAGATATTCTGATGTCAAGTTCCGTAACGCTCTTTTATAAGGTGGACCC
Organism: Argyresthia albistria; assembly: GCA_963457715.1. Taxonomy (NCBI): domain Eukaryota; kingdom Metazoa; phylum Arthropoda; class Insecta; order Lepidoptera; family Argyresthiidae; genus Argyresthia; species Argyresthia albistria. The sequence continues at coordinate 5,377,518 of OY735270.1, read as the reverse complement.
ATCTTATGCGGAAACAACACGCTTGTATCGATGACCGTATCATGGATAAGTTTTAAAGCTTTACAGTCTGATTCTAAGCTATGGCCTATCAAAATAGTTTTGCTGTTAAACATTGTCAATAATGTTGCTTGAACATCCAGCAATGTGGTTTTGACACCAACCATTTGTTCTTCTGTTATACCGGAGTATCTTGTATTGTAATCAATAATGGGATGTAGAGGTCTTATAAGAGTTTCATACACCACCTTACAATCAGTGTTTATGACCGTAATTCTTGTCAAATCTAAGCCCTGTGTGGTGTAACACATCTCACAATCTAAGGAGTACACTCCATAGTTGTCCATATCTCTTTCAGGCGGTAAAGTCTTAACATAACCATTCAAGTTGTCATAATCTACATATTCATATACATGGTATGGAGCTACACAGCAGCCATCTGATGTTCCATCTTGACTGCAACATTGATATTTAGCTTCACCGCGAATTTTATACTTTCTGTTAGGATGGTAAATACACTCTTCTTTGACTGTCGGGAAACCTCTTTTATCCACTGTATACTCTTTCTTGCATCTGCCACATGTTCTGTAGATCCCCTTAGGAGGTTCCTGTCGTTTGTTCTCTGTGTAAATCATAGCTTTCCCTCTTTTCCCACAAGGATGTGGTCTTGGAAATCCGTTATCTTGTAGCTGTTCCTCTGTTAGCACCCATTTGGAGATATTTTCATAGAACTTTGCGCCACTGAATTGGTCTGGATTGTCACCAGTTCTTTTGTACTTGTTCTCTATACTCCACGAACCTGCATTACCAGATGTACCCTTTATTGTAGATGGCAGATTTTGCAATGTGGTGCAGTCCATTCCAGATTTCTTTACACCATTACATTCTAGAATCTCTTTTCGTAATCTACTGACTGCAAGAACAGCAGAATTCTTATAGATCTGGATTGCTTTACATTTTTTGCTAGTGGCCAGTTCTTCATGCTGTGCTCTCGCATAGGCATCAGGCGCGTTTAAGTATATTTTGAGACATTCATCTATCATCATATTTAGATATGTAGACCTTATGTTGGCTGGAATTCTGGACGCTAAGGGTTCCAAAACACCCGGCCTGTCTATGAATTTTTCATTGGGCATGTGAGCAACTCTCTGTACTCCTTTCTTTACAGTTTGAATGGTGGTGCTGGTGAGCGCCTGCACTTTTGGAGGATCTGGTCTAGATATTGTCTTCTTGGCATTCATCATTGTTGAAGCATATGGAACATGAGCTATACGAATTTTCGTACTTGTAGAGCTTGTCGGAGTGTTCATTGTGCTTTTGACAGGTTCAATATTTACTACATCCTTATCAGAGGTGGAATTAGTTGCATTTCTGGCAGCATGAAATTCTCGAATCTGTGTTAATCTTGCAGCCATTTTGTGAACAGCACTCACTTTGAAATCTGGCTTCATAGGTTCCTTTTGAATAACTTTTACATTCTTATCTACAGTTCTTGATATTCGCTTCTTAGTTGGTATGTATTCTTCTGTATTATTTTCTTCTTTAGATGGTTCTTCTATTATTCTCGGTTTCTCCATTGGAACATACTCCTCAAATATTTTTTTACATTCTAGAGCAATTGCTTCTTCATCAGATTCTGATTCTTCCTCACATAACTCCTCTTCCAAAATACCTCTATCATCAAAATCATTATCAGAATTATCTACATATTCAGAATTAAGCTTGTGTTTATTATCTGCAGACTTATTCTTCTGCTTTGAACTCTTGTGTGATTTCTGGCCATTGCTGTGTTTTCCTTTTTTGTCTCTATCTCTCTCTTCCTTTCTAATGCGCTTAGAACCACTGGTACCGGCTGAATGCTTGGTGCTACTTTCTGAACTTTTTGTCACTTTGTCAGAACTTTTAGTTCTAGAATGTCTTTTGTCTGATGATGATCTACTGTTACTTCTCTCTTTTTTTCTGTCTCTATCTTCGTCTTTGGCCGAACTTTTGCAAATTTTATCCTTACTTGAACTTTTGTGATCTCTATCTTTGTCTTTACTTGAAGTTTTTTGTTGTCTAACTTTGTCCTTATTTGAACTTTTGTGATGTTTATCTTTATCTTTGCTTGAACTTTTGTGATCTCTTTCTTTCTCCTTACTTGAAATTTTGTCAGAACTCATGGACTTACTTTCACTTTTATCCATATCTCTAGACAACTTCTCTTTTTGATCTTGCTCCAGATCTGTTTTAATTTTTACAGAGATGTGTATCTCACTTTTGCTGTTGTTACTAGACTTGCTGTCTTTACAGCTCTTAACATGGTATTCCTTGTCATTCTTTTCTTTGTTTTCTTTAGACTCCTCAGTTTCTTCAGTTATACCATCTTTCAATTTCTCTTCATCCAATATTTGTCCTAGAATGTCAAACTCATCCCCAAGTTCGTCCAAACCATTTAAATCATTACTTGTTTTTCTTTTCTTAGTGTCTGGTTCATCTTCGTCACTCGAGAAGCAAGGAACTTGGGAACGTGGGGTGGGTTGATATGTTACTGATGGTGCACTATTTTTAGAGCTCACTTTAGTGGGTTTATATTCCAATAACTTTTTCTTGCTTGCATTCCTGCCAGATGGAACATAATTCAGGTTACTAGATGACTTGGACTCTACAGGTTTATATTGTTGTACCTCTCTTTCACTACCAGGCAAATATGTTTCTGTAGATTCTATTCCTCCTTTAGGCAGGTATGGGTCTTGTTTAGCACCCTCGTTAGACCCAGGTAAATACTTGGCAAGGGGAGGAATGTAGATAAAAGGTTTACCATCACCATTTGTTTCATCATGCCTTTTGATAGAAAGACTGGCTGGTTTCCTAGGTGTGTAGGGCACGGGGATGTGCCGCTTTCGTTGTTCATTACTATCATCGCTCTCCGCGTCCGTATTTTTTTTTTTAAGCTCAGAAATAGGCGTGGGATTGTACGTCACTTTCTGTGGTGGTTTGGTCGGTATTTCTGTCGTTTCGGGCTCGGCCGCTCGCTTGGGGCTTACAGATGCCTCTGTATGCTGCAGCACCTTCTTAACTGCTTCAGACACCAGTTGCTGTAACATTGCTCCACTTTCAATCCCATCGTTCGATAAGCTTTGGGTATCGCGCTTCACATGACGAAAATGACAATATGGCCTTTCGCACAGTCCACTGTCATAAAAAGGACAGTTTATTCCTTTGAAATAGCCTGTCGACGGGAGCATTATTAGTGAAAATAACAAGGAACCCGTAATAAATAGAAATACTTGAAGTTGAAGCCAGCATTTAGTTCACAGTTTGACACACACACAGCACAGATTACAGTTAAGGCGGGTACAGATTGCTGTAACGTAAACATGCAATGTAATATGAACGGAGCATTTCATCAATGTGTACGAAGCGCGCGTTGCGGCGCGCACGTACGTACCGTGCCGTGCATGTAGTACATGGAGGTATTATTTGTAAAGGCTATATTTTGCTATAAGCAGTTACTTGTACAAATATGACGAATTTGTGCAACCGAAATAAAAATACTTTGTCTTTATCTAACTCCTCGCAAAGAAAGAGATATGTACTTAGTTTGAGTTTTATTTATTCTAAAGGTAATGACGTCACATTCAACATAGCCCGTGCCTGGTTTTTACAGTTTTTGCCCATAAGATGGCGGCTGCTGTACCTTCATTAACGATAGGCAATATCGATAAAATAATTATTTTATTTTGTGAAGACTTTAGGGACTATAGGGACATCATTCTGAACAACTCACTATGGGACCAACTCGATCACAGCTTGTAACCCCCATTTTGTTACACCTATAATTATTTTATCGATATTGCCTATCGATAATGAACGTACAGCATCCGCCATTTTATGGGCAAAAACTGTTTGCACGCGTACCGCAGACCGATATTGCCGCTGCCGCCCTGTAATGTAGGTACCTATTACCTACTCGCATCTGTTCCCGGTATGCGCGCAGTGCGCGTTCCGCAGTACAGAATCATACCACCCGTCCTCACTGGCGCTCCGGGAACACTGATGCGCGCCTGCGCGCCACTTTGTGCGCGCACGAGTATAAATGGGCGCTGGGAATTATACCTTTGCAGGTTTTAATTCAATATCTTTGTAAAACATCTTAATTTACAATATTTACACATATTCCCACAAAACTTGTGTAAATATGGAAAAATTAAGGTCTTTTACAAATATATTGAATTGAAACTGACACAAATCGATGTAAGACTATTAGACCCACAATTTATGTGATAAGATTTTTTTCCTTAAGTGTCACATAAGCGAGATATTTGATATCAGAGTGCCAAAAGTTTATTTTTGCTAAATCATCCAATCGTAAGACTTAGTAACGTTTTTAACAGATGTCACTTTGTTGACAGGCGTCACTACTTTTGACTGTGTTACCATTTTTGACTGCGGTCTCTCAAATATCTCGCTTATGTGACACCGTAGGTCGATTTTCCTCATGACATAAATTGTTGGTCCAATAGTCTAACGACCTATGCAGGTTTTAATTCAATATCTTTGTAAAACACCTTTATTTTAGAATATTTACACATATTTTCCCACCAAACTTGTGTAAATATGGGATGATAAAACCGGTTGATTTACATCTATAGTTACATTACAGCAATCTGTACCTACCCGCCTTTACACAGAATGCAATATGCATGTCGGCGGCCGATCGTAGAATCGGGTACATCATCGCCGCGCCCCGTCGCCATTTCATGATATGCCCAAGCAATCACTGGGCACAACATGATGTGGCGGGTTTTAACGAAAACATGTCTTTTTAAAAACATTTTTATTCAGCACTACGCGATGTTTTTGTGTTATACATATCAAATGAACACGAAGACTAGTCGGGGGCTTTGCTGCGCTCGCTCGCCCCCTTTAGTCTTCACCTAAGCCTAAGCTACAGGTTGGCAAGAAAGTCTAGAAATTAAATGATGGCAACATTCACAGACTACTGCGTGTTTTCTTTATTGCCATATTTGGATTGTCTATCAAAATACGCAATAGTGCTCTAATATGTCACTTATGTTGCCATTATTTATTTTCTAGACTTTCTTGCCAACCTGTATTTTATCGTTTCATGATATTTCACATTTGGGCACATCATGATGTGCCCAATTCTACGATCGGCTGCCGACACGTAGGGGGAGTATAGTATAGAGATGACATAGATGGGCAATCACCCGGAATTATTCCACTTTTACGAATAATTCCGATATCCTTCCAGAATTATTCCAAATCCTTCCATTTTGATGGAAAAATATGTGAAAATATGGAAAAATTAAGATGTTTTACAAAGATATTGAATTGAAACCTGCACAAATCGATGTAGGACTATTAGACCAACAACTTATATCATGAGGATTTTTTTCCTTAAACGTCACATAAGCGAGATATTTGATATTTTAGATTGCCAAAAGCTTTTTTTTTGCAAAATCATTAAATCTTAAGACTTGGTGATAATGTTACTTAACATTGTTGACAGATGTCACTTTGTTGACAGGGGTCACTACTTTTGACCAGTGTTGCCATTTTTTACTGGGGTCACTCTAACATCTCGCTTATGTGACACTTTAGGTCGATTTTCATCATTACATAAATTGTTGGTCTAATAGTCTACTATCGACCTGTGTAAGTTTAAATTCGATATCTTTGTAAAACACCTTTATTTTAGACTATTTACACATATTTTCCCATCAAACTTCGAAATATGGGAAAATTAAGGTTCTTTTAAAAGATATCGAAATGAAACCTGCACACGTCGATAGAAGACTATTATACCAACAAATTATGTCATATGGAAATCTGTCCTAAAGTGTCACATTAGCGAGATATTGTGAATGATTTTGCAAAAATAAATTGATTGATTGATCAAATATCTCGCTTATGTGACGCTTTAGGAAAAAATCCTCATAACATAAAATGTAGGTATAGTAGTCTTCTACCGACGCGACGTGTGCTGGTTTTAATTCGATATCTTTTCAAAACACCTTAATTTTTCCAATATTTCCACTTATTTTCCCACCAAAATGGAAGGATTCGGTATAATTCCAACTTTTCGAATTTTTCCAAACTGATTCGGAAAAATTCCCAGCGCCCTTCTATGGTACACAGTATGGTACCGTCTGTATGACACTTTAGGAAAAAAATCCTCATGACATAATTTGTTGGTCTAATAGTCCTACATCGATTTGTGCAGGTTTCAATTCAATATCTTTGTAAAACATCTTAATTTTTCCATATTTACACTTATTTTTCCACTAAAATGGAAGGATTCGGAATAATTCCAGAAAAATTAAAAATTTTCGAATTTTTCAAAATTGAGTGATTCGGAAAAATTCACAGCGCCCATCTCTGGTCTGTACGTCTCGTCTGTACTGAGTAGTAGTAGTAGTACTGTATAGGTAGTACTGAGCTGGAGGTCATGTTTTTGTTTTGCAACCGGTCAGAGTATCTAAACTTACTATGTAACCGGTTTCTTTCTAAGTACGGTGAGGTCACGCACGGCACGCACGCTTCCATTTAGCAATTTGCAAATCGTCATCCTCACCTCAACACAACTTGTGTGCTTAGATTAAATTGTGTGGTGTCGGAAAAGCAAAATGGAAATGTTTTTGAAAGTTGCGCACTTTTTTCCTTCGTCTTTTCGGGAGCTGTCAAAAGCTTTGACAGCTGTTTTCGATAAATTCCTATGTGTTTTCGAGTATTTGTATCCAGATTTCGATGGTTTAGCAGTTCAAGATGCTCGCACAAACAGCAAAGAACTATGCAGCTTACCTCAAACTAAATGTATCCAGCGAGTTGACATCAGTGCAGGATGTTATCGACAACATGCTCACAAGGCTCGAGGAGCTAACAAGTGTGCTGCAGATTGTGAAGTCAAAAAACAGTGAATGTTCAGCAAGCGTCGCCGAGGATATTATCAAATACCGTTCAGAAGTCACCACACTCTCCAAGAAGATCAACACCTTGACGGATGTAATGATGATGGTGCTCGTAAATGTGGACAGTCTTGAGAAACAAGTTGAAAAGGCAGAATTTGACTTCGGTGTCAACAACGATAACAGGATTAAAAGCTTTCTCAAGCCATTTTTGATGAGGGTGAAGGAACCAACCACATCAGATGTAGGCACAATGCCAAGTAATGTACCTTTTCAAAGTGTTATGAATAATTTCCTTGAAAATATAGATAACTAAAAATACTGTGAATAGGTAGGTACCTATTTATAGAATAATAAAAATGTTGTGTTATCAAAAGCATCTAAGTAAAGAGTTTTTTCAAAACATCACATTATAAAAGGCTTTGATAAACAAACCAACAAGTAATTAAGTCTTAAAATTATGTATTCATAACATATCACATGTGATATTAATTGTAATTAACTGTAAGCTTACTAACAAGAAAAAAATACTTAAAAAGAAATAGTAGGTAGTTTCATTGTGTTCCAGTGGAACCAAAACCTCCATCTGCTCTCTTGGTCTCCGTCAGATTAGCAACCTCCTCTAGTTGTGGATAGAAAATCCTTTCGCAAATGAGCTGAGCAATTCTGTCACCCTTTTTGACATGGAAGTCTAGATCGGAATGGTTGAAGAGGACAACTCCAACATTTCCACGATAGTCCTCATCGATGACACCAGCTGCAAATAGGAAAATTATAAGTAAATTTCATGGTGGCGGTGACCTCAAGGATATATTTTATTTAATTTAATTGTTTTTAGTAGTAGGTAAGTTAAGATGTATTGTATATGTATACAAGGTGTAAATGAAATAACGCAAAATGAGAAACTGCTTTGTTAGGGACATCATTCTGAGCAACTTTCATTATGAAACCGATGGTGCGGTTGAAACGACCTAACACGCTGATGCTCACACATCTGTTGTTGTAAAGGCCTGAACAAGGCTGCATCAATGGATGGGGCCTCCACACGCCATGCAAGACATACAATCTGATAAAGGCTACAAAGAGCTGCTTGCAGATGAAAAACAAAATGGATAAAAAAAAAATAATGAAACCGATTTGATCAGAGCAACTTTATTTTTCACTGATGTACCTAACAAAGTACCGACCTAGTATCTCATTTTGCGTTATTTCATTTACACATTGTATATGTTATGTTCTGAAATTGAATAAATTAGATTATCAAAAAGAATTCATTTACATGTTGTATTATGTTATGTTGTGAAATTAAATAAAATACATTATCAAAAAAGGAGATCATTCACGGTCCATACATTGATGGGCCAAAAGTAAGAGCCGACCAGAAAAAAGTGTAGAATGATGGTATCTAGGTATTTCCTACAGTCCCCTAAAAGATATCCTGCTAGCTAGTGCATCATACATAACATATCAAACACATTGGGGCCTGGTGCTCCTATGGTATTAAGTATAGACCATAATCTAAATCTATACAAATGGCCATGCCAATATAACTAATGATTGCTGAAAACATGTGTCATCTGCTGACATGATCAAATACTCACCACCAACATCAATGAAGTTCTTCACGGCTAATCCAGAGCGCGGAGCAACACGACCGTAACATCCTGATGGGAGCTCAATCTGCAAGTCTGTCTTCACCAGCTCCTTGCCTCGGGCAGGCACGATACAATCATAAGCACTGGAAAGATAAATAACAAATTGAATGAATTTATTACTGCTGCTGCGCTGTTGAATCAGATACCAATAAGTTGTTGGTGAGCCAAGCTACTGCTCATGGCTGGGCTAAGAAATAAAGTTCGATTTGAAACTAACTGTAGGTACTCAAAACACGGAAAACCTTAGAAGATGAAGAAACAGATAACTCCATAGAGTTAAGTCTGCAGTGGCGTCATTACGCTCGCTATATAGTTATTGCAGCAATATCATGGATAGGGATATAAATATAAGTAACAAACATGCGACAAACCTCTTCAAATCGAATCCGGCAGCCTTCTCAGACCCTTTGACCGGCGGAAAAGCGTGTTCGGTAACACGAGTGAATTTCAGCATTGGCTGGGCTTCAGCAGGCATTTTGAACAGGTTACAAAAAAAACGCAACGACAGGATTTTGAATCACGTAGGTAGAGGTAGGTAATGATGATCAGGCAAATTCGAAAAAAGCAGGCACTTTGTTTCGAGGAATATGGGTGGAGGTGGAGGTGGAGCACGCAGAGTAACTACTTGTGTTGTGTGAAGTGAGTGCGTTGCGTGACTTGCGTGTGCGTGCCTCAGTCTCAGTGCCTCTGTTCTGTTCTGTGTCTGTGCTCGCTCGCTCCTCGTTTCGTTTCGTCCTTCTTCTTTCTTCTATCACTCTCACTCACAAATTGGTAACTTCCTTCACTGTTCACTCACGTTCAATGGATGGTGGTCGGTTTTTGGCGCGAAATAGCTGTCTGTCCTGCCTGTGCCTGGCCGACAGCTGTCCGATGGCAACATTATTTACTTTTCAAACGAATGGGGGATTTTTTTTAAAAACAACTCTAGCTAGTAGTTCAAAATTCTTCACTAGATGTCGTAGGCCAGACATGAGTTGAGAAAAGTTGCCAGTCCAAATAATAACAACCGAAGAACATAATCTGTGGTCAGCAATTTATAATTTATCTCAATGTTCAGTATAGAGAAAAGGTCAACAAGTCAAAGCCGTCAATCAATCAAACGACAACCGCGACAACGAGGCGACAACCAACAAAAACAAACATCAGCGAGCAAGTGACACAGATTGCCAAGAGTAAAAGTTGAAGTTGAGCAAGTGACAGATCAGAGGGGTTACTAACAACTCTTATAGCAAGACCTAAACCGGGCCGTTTTGCTTTTTCAATAATATAATGTTATGAACTTGTATGAAAAAAGCAGAACTGCCCGGTTTAGGTCCTGCTACAAGAGTTGATAGTAACCCCTCAGATCTACAGAAATCATCAGCAGGGGCTTCCACCCCCTTATCCTGACACTCTGACCAAAGTCCGAAATACTAGCCAGGGTCGTCGTAATATTCACAAAACAGAGCAGAGATACATTCACGAAACGGTTACCAGACCACATTGTACATAGGTAACGGACGGATGGAATGACAGACATAGACATGAACGTTGGTTGACATTACACGCCGCACCGTGTTGATTTATGGTAGACAGTCTATTCCGTAGACAGAGAAAGGAATAGACGGAGTGCATGCGTAATTGCGTACACCTTTGAGATGGAGATAGAGTTGTTTCTCAATAAGGTTCAAAATCAGAGATTTTTCTGCCACACATCTGTCAAGATAAGGTCAAAACAAGCATTTGACAATACTGCGTTCAAGATCGGTCAAAAATTACTTACTCTCTGACGACAACAGACTGTGTCATGAATTCATGTCTATACAAAGCCATAAAAAATCCCCTATTGTTACTTTGTTTATACTTGCCTTACAATATTTTGATACGTTTATTATTTTTCCTTAATTTCATTCAGTTATTATTCTGTTCTTTTGGATATTATACATCTATTTTAATGTGGTTAATTGCAATTACTCATAATTGTTTCCAATTGGTGGCTTAAATACGGGTTTGGAATTATTTGAGTCTGTTTATGATTAAGAAACAGACTAATAAAGTTTATTACTTAATTAAGTATGTTTACTTATAGTACATTACCACGGTCTGTAATGGCGGCGTCGCTGGTCGCTCAAGGCCAATACAGCGCGGTCAGCATTGAAACCCTTGATGGACAAGCTAGAATAAAGGCCGAGACCGAAGGTCGAGGCTTTTATAGCGCGGACATCAGAAGTTGCAATGCTGACCAAGCTTAAAGGCCGAGATCGTAGTTAAGCTAAGCTCGAGGCCATCATACATAGCGTGGCCAGCAGTGCAGTCATTGCGGACCAAGGCTTGTATAGTGCTTTACTCAAACAATGCTAATGAAATAAAACCAGCTTAATAAAGCTTAATAATTTAATAAAAATAACAATCGGTAAATGTACAGTTACAGGTTGGCAAGAAAGTCTAGAAATTAAATGATGGCAACATTCACAGACTACTGCGTGTTTTCTTTAATGTCATATTTGGATTGTCTATCAAAACACGCAATAGTGCTCTAATATGTCACTTATGTTGCCATTATTTAATTTCTAGACTTTCTTGCCAACCTGTACTAAAATTCCATTCCGTTTGTGCTTCATCAAAACAAAACCGTGCTTATCAGCATGGAGTCAGTATTCCAGAGAGATTAGGGCTTCATTATCTTTGAAAGTTCGCTAAAACAGGCTAGAAAATCGTTTTCCACTAAAGATTTTCATTTTCTGTCCATTTTCCACTGCGCAAACTTTTCGTATGCCTCAGCCAATCACGTGCCTCTATTATTCAAAATAGCGAGATGTGATTGGCCGAAACTGATTTAACCAACCTGTTAACTTAATCAGCTCCCAGGAAACCAGGGGTTAGTGTATCTCTTGCGATTTTTAGCAACTGAGGATAGTTACACAAGTTTATATAGGTACGACATGAGAATTTCCAAACAAAAACTGTCACAATAGGGTATTATTGCTTTTGTGGAAACTGTTTTTGGAAAAAATTGGGGCCGTGAGAAATGAGTAGAAATTTTATTTCAATTTTGTGAAGCCGATAAATGCCTTAAAATCATTCATTAATTTACGATAGTGCATTGTCTCGCGGAAACGCTAGCCGCCATGATGTTTCGCTCCTGACGTCACTCCGTTAGTAAACACACGAGGACTGCAAAGACCAAGTACTAATTTACGTCGATGTTTACTATCGCAGCGACGCGACGTCAAGTCGGAATCAAAATTGTGAATGGTGTTAGTCAAATGACGAACTGAACTGAGTAGAAAACACGACTTTTCAAATAGAATTATAAAAATTTGCATTTTTATAGATTAATATCGACGATTCTCGTTTAGCGTGTTGGGTATCGACTATCTACCTCGGACATGCATTCTTAGATTTATTCTTACATGGGCAATAATACCGTATTGCTTCTTGTGAGTGTGTATGAGTGCTGTGCCCACTGGAACTTGAAGTAGATGGTACTGAATCACAATAGTCATCAGTATTATAGCTCATACTGGAGCCAGTTCGCATATGTTTAATATTTTCAATCTCATATTTATAGATTAGATTTTGGATGTCCAACTTTAATTTACTTTGGAGGATGGGCGGTAATTTTCGCATTTGAGCTGCAAGATAAGTCCCATATGCTGTAATGTCATCGTCTGGTTCAGAAACCTTACTTTTTCGTTCTTTCAAAGTACTCATGCCCTCTGTGTACAAGCCAGTATTTCGATTTCTTTTTGGTGGTCTTGTCGTCGGTGCTGGAGGAGTAGGCGTCGTTGGTGGTGGTGTTGGTGGTGGTGGTGTTGCTGGTGGTGGTGACGGCGTAGATAGTGATGGTGATGGCATGCACGGAGATATTGGTGATGGCATGCCCGGAGATATTGATTGTGCAGGTGTGCCAGGTGATTGTATCTGAAATTAATGTACAATAACATGATTTAGTACAATAAATATTTTATTACCTATTTATAGCTTTACAGATTCCTTCAACCGAGGCAGAATGGAGAACAATATCAAGGGGATTTGAGTCCAGGTGGAATTTCCCTCATGCCATTGGTGCCTTAGACGGTAAGCACGTGGTAATGGAAGCTCCACCAAATACAGGAAGTCTGTATTATAATTGAAAAAGCTTTTGGGATATTACGTTCTGTATACTAGGTTTTCAAAAAACCACTGACAACAGAAGTGAAGACTGTAATACCGGCGGTCATATTAGCAGGTGTTGTGTTACACAACTACCTAAGAAGAAATAAGACCAGTAGAAATTTATACTCGCCACCGGGTACTTTTGACACTGAAGACGACAAATGGTCAGTTAATACCAGGCCAATGGAGAAATCAAGAGGTAGCAGAAGGTATGATACAGCTTCCGAGAATACCGAGACAATCATCATCAGCCAGTCATTATATTCGTGATGGATTTGCATCTTATTTTGTCAGCGATAGGGGAATGGTTCCTTGGCAAAAGTTTATTTAAGTAGTATAGAGAATAATGTATTTGTTAATACCATAATTTTAAGTTACCTATTGAAATTATTTAAATGCACAAATTATATTTTTAATTACATCTCACTACGGTATTATTGCCCATGTAAGAATAAATATTTCGTAATTTCTTTATTGTACTCACATGACAGTAAAAATAGCTTATGATAGAAAACATATGTGCAAAGGCGAGCTTATCTCTAATAAGATATTTCTTCCAGCAAACCATGTTGGGTAGGAGACGGAGATGATAGGTAAGGGGAAGAATTGCGCGTACAATAAAACTATTCTAGTATAATACATATTATTATTTAAGAACCTATTGCTAAGGAATAGACTACATACACAGTCAAATCTAAGAATGCATGTCCGAGGAAGATACCCAAAACGCTAAACGAGAATCGTCGATATTAATCGATAACAATGCAATGTAAATTTTATAATTAAATTCTTCGATCATATGTACCCAAGATCAGGGTTCGTAAAAATCCGATTTTTATAATAACAATCAAAAAATCCGATTTTTGATATATATCCGATATATATCGGATATATATCAACGATGAAAAAAGGGAGGTATTTCCATTCTAGATTGAGTACTTTTGTAGTTTATTCTGTCACAATTTTAAGGTTAAATAATAAAATATGCATTTGTTTTATTTAATGTTTATTTATAAAAAAAGTAATGCGAATAATGAGTGAGATATTCTAATAATATTTCAATAAATGGCCCCAACCAATTCCCTTTCCCCACACTACACAAAAAATAACACAATAATAGAACAGTAATAGAGTAATATAATATAACACAAACTTACCAAAACTTGCTTCAGTGAAAGATATAACCACCGACACTTTCTATTCGAACTACATCAAAACGGAAATACACAACGATAGCGCGAGTTAGGATACTAGCAGAGCCATCTAGTGAGAAAGAAAACCATCAAAATTTAGCACGATTCACGAATACAGAGGTTCGATGAGGGCGATTCTGCGTTTGAAGGGGGCGATTCAGCTTGTGTTTCCATTAAACAATACAAATGTACAAAAATGTTAGAATAAATATCAATTGATATATATCCACATAAAAATCCATTGATATATATCATGATATATATCCGATATATATCACGCTGATATATATCTGCGAACCCTGCCCAAGATCATCAGCTCTCGGAATGTATCTCGAATAAGCTGTGCATGAAACTGTCAAATGTGGAGTTTGCATATCAGTCGCGCGCGTGCGGTTTGCTGTCGAGACAACACGCCGAAATGCTCCGTCAAAAAGTGTCAAAATGATACCAATCATAGGTTGAAAAAACATAAGAATAATAATAAATAGTCAAGTAAAGTATCAAAATGTTGTAAGCCAAGTATAAGCAAGTAACAATTCGTTTGACAAGTAAATAATGTTGCCATCATCAAAGTTTGAAAACTACCAAAGGACAGGATTCGCTGGCCAGACTTTAGTACATACTTGGTTTATTTTATCTTCAACTTACCGGATTGTAGTTTGTAATGGACTCTTGAGGAAAGTTACATGACAACAAACTAGCCATTTCCTGGTAACCATACCATTTGGATATATAAATGTCGGCTGCTCCGCTCCCCGTTTTAAGCCCTGTCTCTTTCCTCTTTTCTCTACTAAATTGCCCCTTGAGGCTCAACCATTTTGAATTCACTTCCTCTCTTGTTATTCCGAAAATTCTTGCTATTTCCGATAGGGCATCTTGCCTTTTATTTTTAATTTTATAATCTTCCAATGAAGAATTCCAAAGCTCTGGTCTTTCTCTTATCAATTGTATAAAATACAAAGTGTTTTCTTTATTCCAATCCATCCTGTCCTGACCGAACGTCTTGTTCTAGTGAGCGCGAACACAAAATGCCTGAAATGAAAATAGATCATAATTCATAGATCAAACAACACAAAATGCGTCACTTCCCCTCCCCGCAGGCGAACGCGGGAGATATTGAGATAGTTATTGTTCTGAGTATTGAGATATATCCATTTTGTCGCGGCAAACATGCACAGCAAACATGTTAGGCTACGTTCGGGAACTAGGGTAAAAAATTGACTCGGAAAATGAAAAGAGATGGAGATAATGACAGAAAGAGAGATGAAATACGGTTATCGAACGCTAGCTATACCCTATCCAACATAGGATGATCTCTGACAGCTGTCAGTGTCAAAACACGCCTAGGAAGTATCACATTTTTCGACGGTAAAATGTATAGAGACAATTCGGTAGTGGCCACTAAGAATGAATCGGATGGATAAGAGTTTCTAATGATCAATCATGATAGGTAGATAAGGAAACGCAAATTTATTTGTTATAAATAATTTAGATTATTCTTATTTTTAGAAAATAAATTTAGTAAAATTAGGCTCTTAGTCACGTGACCGCAAACGGTAAGTTACGTCATTCTGTTCCACAAAAACCGGAAACACGTAGTTGGCTGTTTACATTTCAGTATAGAACCTCTTTAATAATCTGTGGCAGACTGGCAGAATGAATGAACATTTGGGATTGTTGGTAAACTCCTTGTACAACTTCCAACGATCTTTTGGCTGATGAGTGACGTTTACCGGGAGGACACCAGCTCTACGCAACATAATACAACGAACCTGTCATCAACACAGACCTTTCGTTTCTCATTGATCATCAAGCGTTAGTTCCAGCTGTCACGCCGCGGTAAAAGATCGCTGGAAAGCGTATACTTACTAAAGAGATTGTGTGAATACTTACATCAAAATGATCTTCACTGAAAGCCATTCTTGTAATTGTTGATAATGTTTGAAAATCATTCCGCCTTGCTAGTTTTAGCCACATTTTTCTTGTTTTCTCTTCGTGGGGAACACGAATAAATAATTTGTTTGTTTTTTTTATTCATGTGCTTTCACACAGGGGCACTATACAGCACTTGTAATACGATGAATTCATTTTAACTGGAAATAATCGACCACTGCAATTCACAACAATGATTATTTGCAACTCCGTAACGTCACTCAAGACGTCATTACAGAATGGAGCGTTTCCGAAGTGAATTTGAATTGGTTTTTGAAAACGCAAAATACACAATATAAATAGTGCACTTTTGTTGAAATAATACTTTCTTGGTTTTAATCAGATATTAAAGTATGGCATTAACTAATGTTCCCAATGGAGGCCAGCCACTAGCGTATTAACATACTTTATTGGCAAATAGTGACGTGCTACACTTATCGTAAGACAAGTTATCGATTTTGACTCGAAACATATAATAGAATATTGATGATATTGTGTAAATAAAATAGATACAACAAGGTAAATGAAATAGAAATACTACGATCGTACGTACGACTAATCGTATGATTCGACCAATCTACCCAGGAACTGATTATAAATAAAATTATAAATCTACAAGACTGCTCCAGCGAGTCCAAATCAGACTTTGATGATGGTGATTTGGGCTGTGAATCGATATAACAAGAATAAAAACATGTTACAACATCCTTTTGTTTTCTTCTTCTTCTTTTTATTAATGGCGTCCTAACCTCTTTTGAGGTTAATTTTGCCAGTGTCAAGTGGTCAGGTTCTCATTTGAGAACCTGGAAATTATAATGTCTTGAGATGATTTGATGACTATGACGATGATGATTTGTCGCTCGTTAGCACTACCCGGGAAGGACGTGAAGGGCTGTGGGTTCCAAGTAATTCCTTCGGACGTGAGCGACTGCCTCCCCATCCTTTTGTTTTGATTTGCTTGAAACATTCAGAAACTTTAGTTAGAATATCGATAATTTGTATCGACATTATCCCCATGCCTAGTAAAGTCACAGTGACAAGCTGTCAGAGATCATCCTATGTTGGATAGGGTATAATGTGAGAATTCGAGTTTCCGAACGCGACAAGTTGTCAATGTCAAACCCTCCTCGTCAAACAAATTAAACTAACCTATAAAATATAAGCCTGAACAAACAGAACTTCTTGTAGTTTGGAAAGTATTGCACGAATTTTCCATTTAATGATTTCTCGTCTATATCTACCAGTTTTTGCTGAAAAATCACACCAAAATTTTAATAAACCCGCCAAGTTTGATAGCTGTCAGGTAATTTTTAGGGTTCCGTACCCAAAGGGTAAAAATGGGACCCTATTACTAAGACTTCGCTGTCCGTCTGTCCGTCCGTCCGTCCGTCCGTCCGTCCGTCCGTCCTGTCTGTCACCGGGTCCGCCTGCACGAACCGTAATAGCTAGAAAGCTGAAATTTTCACAGAATGTGTATATCTGTTGCCGCACCAACCACAAATACTGAAATACGAGAGATATTACAAATTGAAAGTGGTCTCGGTACAAGATACGTCTTCACAACACGCTTGAAAAGTTTATACCAAGGCCATTTTGTTTTGGTAGGTAAGCCTTCTTTTAATGAAACTAAATTTAAATGATATGGCAATGTCGTCCCCGGACTTCTACAAAGACTTTAAATATTCATTGATGAATTACGACGTATCTATTTATTCTGTAGAACTTTTAGAAAATAATTATAAAATTAATAGTTTTTAATTACTTTTGTTTTCATACAAATCTCAGAGCTCAGAAATTCATTTTTTCCTTTTGGACACTTCAAGTTTGGCTGCCAGTGATGTTTTAATTAAATACTCTTTGGTGCGTTGAAATGATGTTTTGCAGTCTGCATGACATTGACATAATGAGTGAGTGAACCTCATTGTACGGAAATTGTAGATGGGTGTCTCACGTTTTCCAGTAGGTTGTAGACAGTGCTGCTTACGGCGGCGTTTAGTAGGTACTAAAGGCCCTAAAAGCGCGGCAAGCTTTGAATCAATTCAAATGTTATTTTTCAACTAGCTACAAAGTTATTCTGACATAAGATGATAATTTGAACAAAACTGAAATCTCTTATTAGAGATAAGCTCGCCTTTGTACATATTTTTTCTAAGTTAAGCTATTTTTTTACTGTCATGTGAGTACAATAAAGAAATTACAATAATTACAATTACAAAACTTTTTGGGTATTTCATGAAAAATACAGTTACAGTTCACACATATACAGGGTGGAACAAACGAATGGGCCCTGGAGGGAAAGTACCTTAAAATCTCAAGATATCCGTCCGTCCGTCCGTCTGTCTGTCACCAGGCCGTATCTCATGAACCGTGGTAGCTGGACAGTTGATATTTTCACAGATGACGTATTTCTGTTCCCGCTATAACAACAAATACTAAAAACAAAATAAATTTAATATAAAGTGGGCTCCCATACAATTAACGTGTTTTTTTTTTGCGGTTTTTTATAGATAATGATACGGAACCCTTCGTGCGCGAGTCTGACTCGCACTTGGCCGGTTTTATTTACTACGCTAAGTGAGAAATCGCACTTGTCAGAGTGAAAATTACTACCTGAGCCTCAGAATAAACCTGAGCCTTCCGAAAACACTGTTTGACAGAAATGAAATGTCAGGTGTCAGGTTCGGTCGGTTACTCTCGGTTTCACTCGGCTTGTTTGCGAACGCTCGAGTGATTATTACCCGTTGCCGAACGCACCCAATGTATTTTTCTTAACATAACTTGCAGGCCACGCCCCCTAATAGGTTAGCAAAACAAAACATTGTTAATTGTTAAGGCGAGTCTCCTGCGATGTTTCTTACACAGAAAACATGAAACAAACATTTGTTTCCATACACAAACCATCTCCTCCGTTTTGTGTTGGTTGTTTGTGTAAGGAAACATTTTGTCTATACGTCGCGTCGTAAAGCGGCGTTTGATTGAAATAAATAAAATAAAATAAATTCTGCCCCGCGCGGCTTCCGTCGGCCTCGGAAAGCAAAAACATTGTGTTTGCATTGTATACACAGATGTGTATAGTAGAGATGTGTACCGGTTCTACAAAAACCGGTGAAAAACCGGATAATGTCACTACCGGATTTTTACCGGTGATTTTATTTTTAACCGGTATTTTTATACACGCGCGCGGAACACAAATTTATTTTGCCTCTGAAAATATCATGGACTTAGTATGGAAAATATTGTATGCGTGTACCCCAAGTAATCCGAACTATTCCGAACGCACCTTACTTTTTGTATATGCGCGCGGAACGCAACTTATAATGACGTCCGAAAATACTGTAAACGTGTAACCGAAAGCACCTTACTTCTCATTATATATTTTTTTCTATGTATGGGATGGGGAATCCCCATTGGGGATCTATTTTGTCATATCGGAATTGCACCCTACTTCACATTCTATAATTTTGTCTAGTAAAGGGCCGTTTTGACTTTGATTAGTGTAAAATGCAGGTGTAAAGTGTGGCTGTGAGGTGTAAAGTGCGAGCCACATCTGGACAGCCACTGTTAAGCGTGAGTGATTCTGATTACTAATCAGCGAAGTAAGGCGAATAGAAGCGTGTTCTATTTTTTTGCAAATAGTACTGCCCCGCGCGTCCCTCTTCCCCCTCCACTCGCAGCGCCTCTTCACTAGCAGTTTACTTAACAGCGTCAAGACAGCAAATTCGATTGTTTGACGCTCAATAACCAACCGGTTTCTAGTTTTCTACTAATCAGAGACGCTACACAGAGTTGGACACTACTTAACACTTCACAGCCCCATTCACAAAACCCACACTATACACTTAACACTTCACAGTGTCAAATTAAGCCAATTTCCATATAATGTCAAGAAATGTTCCTATAGGTTTTTCTCCGGTGAAGTACCGGTTTTTACTATAAAATCTCCGAAAATCTCCGGAGGCTAAAATTGCAACCGGTACACACCTCTAGTGTATAGATAGATAGCCCACAGAATACCCCCTACCTGAGGGGTGATCTGTGAGATAGCCACATATGTTTTTGGTTTTTGTGTATTGTTTGATGTTTCGAAAGAACAGTAGGTAGCAGGAGACCCGGCTTGCTGCAACACTTTACACGTTGGCAGTATAGCTTTACGGAGTACTATTATCTCTTCTGTGACGTTGGGCCAACGCGAACGTGTAAAGTCCCTATTTGCCTAGTTTGTGGGTTGGCCACGCCACGCACGGCCGAGGCATGCCGAGGGCACCGGCGGCGGCGTTGGCCGGCAATCCATCTCTTGTCGGTTTTTTGTGACCAATCTGGACCAAAGGTGACGGGCGCAAACGCGCAAAGCCGCAAACGGTGTTGACGTTCGCCCAACCCTTATTAATCTGTGGCCCAACGCTTAACCTCAAAATTCGGATGAAAGAAAATTACTTCTGTGGGTGTAGGGTAAAGCAAAAGGCATTGAGCTACCATTATAATAGTAGTTCAATGTAGATAGGTAAAGCAATAGATACATTGTTTTGTCACAAATGAGGGTTTTTCTAACATGACTATAATCAACAATACAGGTGGAAAGATGGCGCTAGTGACTTAGCGAATTGAAATGTCATGCGTCATCGTCTTGTCATCGTGCATCATCAACGAAGCACTGTTTTAAATATTTAGTGATTTGTTATTGTATGGTTATGTAACCTAAAAATAAACGTATTATTATTATTTTGTATCTGATTTAAGAATTCACGGGATATTGCTGTCCCGGTCTTTTTTGTAGGCTTGCGTGGGGCGTGGGGACATGGCTCCAACACGTAGAGGCCCTTTCATTATTTATTATTATTATTGAAAATTATGGTATCCCAGGCTATGGTGTAATTTCCAGATGAGAACTCCAATTATTATTGTTATTTATTTATTATGAACAGAAATTTTAAATACACATCTTAATAAGTATAAATTAATAATAAAATAATTTTAGGGTATTATTACATGCCCATGATACAGATACTATGTAATGTAAAATGTAATGTATTAAAAAAAGGAAAAATAAAATACGTCTATGACTCTTAAGCCAGGTTACAAACTGTTTAGAAGTTGTGTTTTTATTAAAAGCTTTTATTTAACTGGCACTGTATGTATGTATGTAGGTATGGATGTATGTTCACGTCAAATCTATCGGCTTGAATTTGACCCACTTTCCGTCATCCGATTGAGCTGAAATTTTGCATACGTATGTAAATTGGATGACAGTGCTTTATTTTTCTAACTTGGAGCTGATCTGATGATGGAGATGGAAGACGGCCATGGGAACTCTGTCATTGAACATCGCAAGCCCGTCGAATTTAGGCTTGTTTCATTTGTCTTAACAAATACTTTGACCCGAGAATATTTTTTAAGATATGGAGCTGATCTGATGCTGGAGTCGAAAGGTGGCTAGGGGAACTGTGTAATAAAACGACGCAACCCCATCATGTTTGGGCTCATTCGATTCGTCTTGATGACTATTTTGGTCCTCAAATATTTTTTATGACATGGAGCTGATCTGATGCTGGAGCTGGAAGGTGGCCAGAGGAACTCTGTTATAAAACGACGCGACCCCATCATTTTTGAGCTCGTTTGATTCATCTTAAAAAGTACGTTGGTCTCGGATGAAGTTCAGGGGCTGATGATGGAGCCGGAAGGTGACCATGTGAAATCAATTACCAAAGGACGCAACTCTATCAAGTTTGGACGCGTTTGATTGATCTTGACTTGACAAATACCTACATTTAAATAAAAGCTTTGATTAAAAATATTCTTCTTACTTCTAAATTTTATCTCCTTAACCGACAAAAATCATGGACAGCTCCAGTTTAATTATAGAGCAAGTAACGTAACGACTGAAATAGGCTGTTTTTGTATTAGCTTGTAAATTATTGTAGGAATGCGGGAGACAAAGTCATATATACAGGATGTAGCAGAGAGGTGTTGTCATAGGGACATCATTTTGAACAACTTTCACTATGAAATCAATTCGATCAGAGCAACTTTAGTTTTCTCTTTTCTATACAAAGCAAACCATCTGTTCACCAAACACAAAAAAAAAATTGGTTGCCTGTAAAGTCGGTATACGGGCGAAAGTTTTACGTGACAACGACTTTGAGTGGTAAAATAATTTTAATGTGAATATTCATTCGTATAGTAGGAAGAAGGATGAAATAATAGTAACAATTTAAAACATTTATTTATACAAAGAATTATATTTACTGGGTTATCATGTCTAAGCGCCTGCGTCAGATAGTTTTATGTCTGTCTCTCTCGCTCTTAGGCGGGCTAACCATGCCCGAGTGGAAGGGACGCGTGCCTCTCACTCGCTCTCATTGTGAGCGCATAACGTGAGCGGAGCGTAACGCAGTTTCTTGAAGTGTCACCCGGCAAACCAATTTATAAGACGTTGTCACGTCAAAAACATAGAGAAGTGAAAAATTAAGTTGGTCTAATCAAATTGGTTCCTTAGTAAAAGTTGTTTCAGCCGAATGATGTCCCTAACAACAATGCTCTTAAATATGACTACCTACACCTTTCTGTTACACTCTTTTGCATAGCTCTGATAATTACCGTCCACGAAACTAATTTACAAACAGCTTATGGAGTCTACAATAGACTCTATAGGCTGTTTCTAAATTAGTTTCGTGTTCTACAGTAACTGTAGCCTGTACCCTAAGTTCCTGTATGTATTCTTAAATGCTTACTTACACTCACAATAATGTGAATTAAATAAACCCGCAATTCATAACTTATACAGGGTGTAACAGAAAGGGGTGTACAAGCCGAAAGAGGGTTGTTAGGGACATCATTCTGACCAACTTTTACTACCTATGGGACCGACTTAATCAGAGCAAGTTTATTTTTATTAACTGAGTACATTTCGGGCCTAGCGCTCGAGCGCTGTGCTGATCTGTAGTATGGTGGAGTGAAAAATAAAGTTGCTCTGATCAAGTCGGTTCCATAGTGAAAGTTGTTCAGAATGATGTCCCTAACAACCCTCTTTCGGCTTGTACACCCCTTTCTGTTACACCCTGCATAAAATGTAATTTTTTATATTATTTTAATAAGTACTTAATTTAATTATCATTCCAACTACGTACTTTTGTTGTACCTACCCTTACTTATCTTATATATTTTTAATAAAGAAAATCTAGTAATAATAATCATCCACGGGCACGGGATCCCACTAGATAAACTAGGTATCATGTATGTATACTGTATAGTATAGTAAATTTGCTACACAAAAAATACATCAATTTAAACATTTTAATGTCATGTTAATATGAGATAAATATTGGAAGCTATAGCTATGGATTCTGAGTACCTGACTATACTTATCTTTCCGGTAGATTTACAAATCCCATCAAGCATCAAGTACTAAATAAGGTAGGTAATTTTACAAAATGCATAAATTGATAATGATGATTCAACGAAACTATCAAACCTGTGTTGACTCATTTTTTTTCCTGCATCTATATCCGTCCGCTGGGACCCAAACAATATAAAAAATACTACCTGCAGCATGGAAGGTCTGAGATTTGTGTTCGATCGGATACTGGGATAGCGATCTATAGGATTATCTTTCTTCAATTTTCTGCTGCTGCCAGTCTTAACGAAACATGTCCACAAGCGACAGGATTTGCGTCGATCAATATTTTGCTAATAGGCACGCGGAAGTTAGCATCATTAAACGATACCGCTTAAATTTAAATCGCGAGAGTATTCGTTTTTTACACCGCATCATCTGCCTTCTAGCTATAGCTATATGCAGCTTCAAACGGAGTAAGGACAAAAAAACGCAGCACAGTTCAAGAGCATTTTGTGAATTATACAGTGATTCATTCGGGTGAGCCCACAGAAGGGGAGTTTGTCCATTTTTATATTTACATCGTGTCCCTCGCGGCATGCGCGTCGCCTCTCTGCCAGTCTCGCCACTACAGTATCACACACGAACACCAGTGCATTGAAACTCATGTAAATATTACTTCTACTATTATATTTCTACTAGGATTGTTGTTTTCATAACACAAACTGTTTATGTGAGTGAAGTGGATCAAAAAAATCTGTGAGAATTGTGATGTTTAAGTGAAAACGAAAGAGAAAAGTGGATCTGAATTGTTTCGCTTCGATCGGAGGAAATGCCGCCCGTGCTCGATGTATTTCAGGAAGCGTTGAAACGAAGAACAGTGAACTGAATAACTTTTTTTGCTTCTAATTGACGCTAGAGGTCAGTATTGATTGTTTAGACATTTTTGTAAAGTAATGAAACAATTCCATATACTTCAATACGAGCTCAGTAATATCTGTATACATATTTGGAGGGTTCAAACACCTCTTCCCTTTAAAGCATCCCTTCTACGCCCTTACGCATGATCGACCGGTACGGTAGAGTTTTGGGGTTCAATGTAGAGCGGTGTGGAGCTACTACGAAGGGTGCGTAGATACGAGACAACATTGTGTAGCTGCGCTACGCTAACATTAACATTAACTTGTATGTATAGTATAGTATAGCGCATAGCGACGATTTGTATTGTAGACTATAGTAATACAAATACAACAGATGCACTGTATGGATACACATGTAGGTAAATAAATACCTACATATACATATAGAGGATGTTGATTTGTAAAGTTACACCTGACTCAGGGTCGAATAGTTTATTAAGTATAGATGACAAAAAAAATTGTTATGTTTCCTCGCATAATCTTCATTCCTAACTTACAATCTGAAAATTTTCCTGAAATTACCTAAAACTGTGGATACCCCCGCTAGCGCGACTCTTTTCGGACCACATTTTCATGTTTTTTAAAGATTTTGAAATAAAAAATAATAATAAAAAACTGAAAAAAAATATGTTTTTTTTGTTACTTCATTGAACTCGGCGTAACTTTACAAATCAACACCCTGTATATCTAGTTACAATGTATATGATTTTTAGCCTGAGGTACATAATGGTAATTAACACTGTCATTAACACTCGTTCAAAGAAACGATCGACGAGGTGTCATCGATGAATTGTTATTCGACGAAATGTAATACGAAATGGGGTAGGTAGTGAACCCATATTAAACATATATAAATAGGTAGGTATGAGGTGGCGACTTCTTATGGAGTTGATGGTTATTATAGTGTAGTATAGTATAGTGTCGTCTAGGTAGAGTTCGTATCCCCTACCTGTATTCTAACTAGCACATAATATTGAAACAAACTCTACATTCTAAACAGAAATTACGCACGGCCCAATTATAATAAATTAGATTCTCAAAGTGATTTTAATTTAAGCTTGCATACCTACCTAACCTACGGTTTGCACTTTGTGATCAATTAAGTACCTAGGTATGCAAATCAAATGAAAAAGGACAATTGTGTACGTCAAGTCAACTACATATCTAGCTAAAATAGATATCTTGGGCATAGAATTGAGTAGATATAATCTTTGAAATAATATCTTCTTTGAGCTTCTACATTAGAGTACAATGATAAACGAGTCGCTCTATCTACTCCATTTACGTAGGTAACAAAAATATTGACATCATTTTATTTCTGATGCTTTGCGTCGTCGCGCATAACATAAGCGGTATTCAATAAAATTATTGATGCCGAAAGAATGAGGCGTCTTTATTGAAGTGCGGGGACTGGGGAGTGAGCAAGCGACATGTTTGTTTTCATACCGGTCCGAATTAACGTTGCGATTGGTTCAAAATCCATAACTGGCCTCCGGAGCCAGGTGTCGTTCACACCGCGGCCTCGCGCCTCGTCTCGTTAATCACTCGTGCTCGCTACTATTGTTAACGCACCGCGTACAGTACCAGCCATCTTTGTCGAATTACGAGCGATTCATTTCAATAATTCGGCTTTGTGACATATAAAATAAACCATGGAAAAATCGTATGCACAGTGCTACAGTAGCGCCGTGTTGTAGAATTATGAGTACATTCTCTTTTGTTTTAGTGCCAACAAACACCAGTGCGTTGTGGAAGCGTTACGGCTCTACGTTAACGACCATTAAAATGATGAATGGTGTCCTCTTTTGCAAAAAGACTGTAAAGTGATCAATTCAGTGATAATGTGAAGGGTTAAAAGCGTATTTAGTTTAGAGTGCATGTGATGAAAACTACGCTGTAATTTGTCGTGTTCATTGCATAAATGCGTAGAATGGCGTTGCGAGACAGCGCGCGGCCTGGAGCATGCGCGCCACCAGTTCCCTCGCACTCGCTCAAAACGGACTAAGAATCCTTCGTTTACGTGAACAACAAAATGGGAAGATCTAGATTCCCTGGAAAACCGCTTAAATTCCATAATAGAAAGCGAATTAGTGTATTATCTGGTGTCGTTTACAATGACACTGTATCGGAAAGTCAGCCGCCCGCTGATGGCGCGTCCGTCAATGTTTTCACTGGGGAGAAAGAGGTAAACCTAATTAAAGTGTATTTGTGCCCTTTACTGGTCCATTACGTAAAATTAGCGATGTGGACGCGGAAATGTTGTGTTTACGTAATAATACCTAAGGTAGGTAGAGTCCGTGTAAATAGCGTAGTGTCTCTCTACATCGTCATTTGACATTTCGTTGTTCCATGTCAACAAAGAAATCACCATTGTTTTCCAATAAAACGTATATATTTGCCTCGTTTTTAATACTCAACTTACACACTCTTGACTAAATAAAAAAATAATAAGTATTACATTGAAATGTTTTGTACTGAAATGTAGGGCATAAATGTTTGCTTTATCTGCAACATACACGGGTCGCTTGTCTGAGTTGCGTGACGTATACATGATGAATTTACGTCCTTGAGCAAAAAAGAATACCTATCGATTTTTTGAAAAATGCTCATACGGTCAATGACAGGTCCACAGACGATTGAAAATGTTGTGTTTTGAAAGCGGATATTATTATTCTATACCGATAAAAACAAAAACAATGTAATTTTTTATTTATTCTAATTTAAAGTGTGGTCATTACATTGGTCTTATTTACTATTATTTTTATTTTAGATATATCTATACATGTTTCTAAAGCGAACAGCGAACCTAATGCCACACAGTATTTTTAGGTTATGTTTGGGATACTTTCTGGGATGTTTACTGACCCTTTATTCTTCCTGACCGCCAGGAAGAAGAAAAGAAGAAAGAAGACACTAATGAGAAGAATGTTTGTCCAAGTATCGAGGCTGTGGTGACCGAGGAGCTAGTGAAATCACCAGAACCAGATATAGAGAATACTAGCTGTGAAGACAAAGACGGCACAAAATCTTCCAAATCTCCTGTAAGAACCAGGTCACAGAACAAGATGGAGTCTGGAAAAGTGGAAAATCCCAAACCTGTAAAGAAAACTGTCACTTTTGGAACAGTGGAAAGTTGTGAGGACACATTCCTGCCACTAAAAAAGTTACCACACAAAAACCAAGCTCCTCTAAACTCTATCATTAAAAAGAAATCAGCACTCAAACAAACAGAATATTCAACATTCAGCAGCATCCTGAAACCAGCCAAATTAACGGACCTGAGCTCTAAATCTTCATCGGAACACCATGAAGGTTACTTGAGGAAGCATCTCAATCCTTTATCCAAACCAATAAATAAATTCTCACAGTTTAGTGAGAGTCGGTGTTTATCTCCTCCGCCGAGGAATGCTTCGCTCGCTGAGAAAGAAAGTGGAGGCTCAAAGTTTGTTTTGCCAGTAAGAAGTGCTCATTCATCCAGAGTCATCAAACCTAACAAGAAATTTATTGATGGTGAAGATTCCACTGCACCTACAGCCAGCATTACCGCAGGAAAACTGCTAAAGAAACCTAAGTTAAAGCGAGTGGTGTTCAATAATATCAATGACGAAGATAGTCCAGATGAAGACATTGCTGATAAAAATGACAACCAAAAGCCCAAAGATAAACAACTACTATCTGCATCCAATCTGTTCAAAGACAAAACCACAAACTCTTTTACGGGCATCAGAAACAACAAGCCAGTACGAGACCTATTCTCTTATGATAAAGAACATGAGTTATCTCAAGACGAAAACTCAAATGTGTCTAAAGAGACTGAAAAGTTGAACCACGAATCTCAAAAGGAAGACCGAGCAGGCCATGCTTTACGCAAACTTATGTATATTTCTGATGCAAGTAGCGCTAGCAGCTCAACTAGTGGGTCGGAGTCAGAGGAGAGTTGGGACAGCGAGAGTGGTCCGGGTAGCGGAGAAGAAGAGATAGAGAGACCTGTTCCTCCAAGCCCTGAGCGAGAGAAGGCGCCTGCG
This sequence comes from Argyresthia albistria, assembly GCA_963457715.1. NCBI lineage: Eukaryota > Metazoa > Arthropoda > Insecta > Lepidoptera > Argyresthiidae > Argyresthia > Argyresthia albistria. The sequence goes on along the minus strand of OY735270.1, from coordinate 5,349,418 downwards.
TCACAGCTATTGAGCGGGAAAGTTATAATACGGGAAGCTAGGTTACAGCTGAATACACCGGCTCAGATGAACACTGGACCTGATGGGCCATTCTCTACATTCTCTACATGCTCTTGTGAGTATAATTTCAAACTAATTGTTAGTAGATTATGAAGTAACTTCCTAATAAATTACTCTGAAACTGTTTGCCCTTCCAGCGCCGACCCCTTCAACAACAGTGACCTGCGGAGTTTGCGGCGCGGTCCGCTTCTACAAGTTCGTGAAGCAAGCGCGCAAGTTCGGCATCTACTCGTGCGAAAGCTGTCGCAAGTTCATCTCCAAGATGATCAAGAAGGAGAAGCTCTCGCAGACAAGCGGACCCATTGTGATGCACTGCTCTAAGAGGGAAGGTGGGTGTAGTCCTACAAGTAGGTCTATAATAGTTCTTTATACAATTTAAGTGATTGTGACAGAAAGGCATTTCCATCCTGGCTTAAAGGACATAATTACAAAATTGTTAACAATAAATGTTAGCAGTACTAATCATTGTACCTAGCAAACTGTGAACTTAACTAACTGTTACGATATAATGTTATAAATGTAGTTTTACTAATGTGTGAAGTTTGAAATTGAAATTGAAAAAGACTTTATTAGCACACATTATATAGAACAGACAATAGATTACAGCATCATAGAAGCCTTTAATCGTAGACAATAAAATAGAGACATCAGACATCATCACCAAGCTTCTTTCAGTATTCCAAAACTTTGTTATGTAGGAATTTATCTTTATACATTTCGCATTCCAGGCAATTGCCACGTTCCGGCCATTGTCCGCTCCCAACACTGGAAGTTCAAGCGATGCCCCAACAAGTCCCGATGTCCCGCTTGCTGGTTGAAGATGTGCCTCAAAGCCTTCCAAGTCCCTCCCACTATCCGGGCAGGACTCACCGCGATGCTGCCTTCATACATGAGGACACCCAAACAGAGTGGCCCCTTGACGCAAGTGAATCCCTTGAGATTGGGGGTCAGTAACGTGTTGACTGGTCAGCCCGTGTTTGGCGCGTTAAGTGAGGGAGATGGCAAGAAGGGGAAGAAGATTGAGGAGGGAGTGGTTGAGACGGTTGCTGGTTCTGTGGAGGTAAGATAATTGGTGTTGACTTAGTACTTTATTACATTAAAAAAAATCAATGAATTTGTTCGCCCAAGGTCATAATCAAAATCATGCCGTGTCATTACCAAACTAGGCCGCAGAATCTACGATTCGGTCGTTTAAACATATGTTCTGTTTCCAGGAAAAGATTAAGAAGGACCAACCCGAAGACGGAACAGGCGAAGACTTCAGCGGAAACAGAAAACGGCGCATTACGCGAGTGAAAGTGAGAAAGAAAGATAACGCCGAATCACCCCAACTCGAGGATCCTAAACGGCAGAAAGTGGAACTAAAAGGCCCCCGTGTAAAACATGTCTGCCGAAGCGCGTCCATAGTCCTCGGTCAACCTATAGCGACCTTCCCTAGCCCAGACTCCAAGGACAAGATTCTGTCAGACGAGGAGACCCTCAAAGAGGAAGTAACCGAGTTGACACCCATCTGTGATACAGCAGACGCTGAGAACAAGGCGCCACAAGTTGAACCTACGAAGGAGGAAGAACAAGTAGAGGCTAAGAAACGCAAGGTGGAGATTGCGCCTCCTAAATCGTGCAGGGTGGAGTCGAGTGAGGATGAGACGGTAATGGATATCGTGCCGCGCAAAGCTGTGGCGCTGAAACCTCTTGCGAACATTACTAATGTGAGTTACAACTTCAATTTCATTATATAATTATATTTTTCTAAAAATTAAG